>SNQJ01S0001322.1:250257-285039 GCA_010110895.2 Picea sitchensis
GAAGCTTAGGAGAGACAGAACCGTGTGTGTGTAGAGACTCTACAGGAGCGCAAGAGTCAGGGAATTCATTGAGGATCCGAGGACAGAAGCTCAGGAAGGATAACGCTTTTATGCATATCAGCGAGACTCAAGTTGAGGGTTCGCAGAGGAGAAGAAACGCAAAGGTCCAAGCCTTTGGGGAACGAAGAATTCTTCCAAGTCTTGGAAGAAAGAAAAGGAAGCTCGAGGGAGCACAGTAACCGTCGGATCAACAAAAAAAGAATATCTACACCGTTGGACTTCCACGTCCAGGAGGAGCTCAGGAGGAGCGTACAGGAGAGGAGGACCGGCATCCATCGGATCCGAAGAAGAAATCTCGTCATCCGTTGGATCGGGAGAAGTAGCGAACGGTTTAGCCTCGGGAGGAGGAGCGCACAGGAGAAGGGATCTGAGTCATCAAGTCTCAGACCAAATCCCGTCAGTCGTCAGATCAGCAGAAGCTGCACAGGGTTTAGCAGTCGGGATATCGGCCATCGGGAAATCGGAGTTCTCGAGGTCGGGAGAACTGGGACAGCGCAAGTCGCGAAATCCCGATGGGATCTGGACCGTCCGTTGGCAGAAGGGCATGTGGCGAAGATCCAGCGCCATCGGCGTTTGGCGCATCGGGAAATCGATATTCCCGTGGACACAAGATCGGGGAAACCCCAGGTGAAAACCCCGATATAATCAAAGCCATCCGTTCAGGAGGGACAGGTGTCAAGAATCAGACGAAGATCAGAAAATCGGGAAATCGTGAGTCCCGTGAACTTGTGCACTTCGACATCGAAAGTGCCGAAACTCCGACGAAGTGATAAGACTGCGATCACACGGAGACAGGCCGTATGGACCAGAGCATAGCCGGTTAGGGGCTAAAGGTGAGAAGGTGCTAATCGCGGATCGGGGATTCGAGAGTGCAGTGACTCTCGACATCATAAACCGCAAACCCCGAACCCCGATAGTAACTCGGGGATAACCACGGTTAAGTATCTAAGGCCGTGCGGGAGAAAGAAAGGACCTGTGGATCGGGTATTTGCACAGTGATTCCCGAGAGGAAAAAAGAGTCGCTCCGGCTCAGTTGAAGGTGAGAAATTGAACGATCCTGAGAGAAGGAGTGCGCAACCAGGGGTACAGGTGGCGCGACTTGCGTCAAGCACTTTGACTTTCCAGTCCAGGATGTGTACTGGTTCCACCCGGAAATCCCCTTTGTGCTCCACATGGATCACATCCCAATCAATTATGTGGTTAGGGTTAGGCACATATTTCTTTAATAACGACACATGAAATACATTAGGCACTCTCATGGATGCAGGAAATGCTAGCATGTATGCAAATGACCCTATCTTTTCTAAGATTTCAAAAGGTCCACAATATCTTGTTTCCAACTTTGGGTAACTTCCTAATCTTAGCAAACTTCTCTTCGCCTTCATTTTTAAAAAGACATGTTCGCCCACTTTGAAAAATCTAAACACTTTATTCATGTTTGCGTACCTTTTCTTCCTATCCTGGGTAGACTTTAAATTATGATTTATCCTTGCCATATTCTCTTCCATTTCCTTTAAAAAATCTAGCCCAAAAACTGCCTTGTCTACTAGATTATCCCAACTCACAGGTGTGTTACATTTTCAGCCATACAATGCTTCAAATGGACTCATTTCAATGAGGCCTGATATCCATTATTGTAGAAAAATTCCACTAAATGAATATAATCTTCCCACTTTGATGATTGGTCCATCACATACATTATGAGCATGCCCTCAATTATCCTATTAGTCCTCTTTGTTTTCCCATCGGACTCTGGATGATACGTTGTACTGAGATTTAAATTTGTCCCAAAGCCCTTGAACAAACCTTTCCAAAAATTGGAAGTAAACTTTGGATATCTATCTGAAATTATTTCCTTAGTCACCCCATGTAGCCTAGCAACTTCCTTCATACATATTTCTACAATATTTGTTGCCTTGTGTGTTTTCTTCATCGAAATAAAATTTGTTTCCTTAGTTAATTTATCCACCACTAACATGATGGTATCATGTTGCTTCATTGTTCTAGGAAACTTTGTAATAAAATCCACGGTAACAACTTCCCATTTCCATTCTAGAATGGGAAATGGTTGTAGCAACCCTGTTGGATGCTTGTGTTCAGTCTTTATTTTCTAACACTCTATACATCTAGCTATGTAATTTTCCACTTCCTTCTTCATTCCTAGCCAAAAATATTGGCTTCATACAAGTACAATTGTCTTTTGATATCTTGGATGCTCAACATATGACACATTGTGCATTTCCTTTTGAACTACATTTTCTATCTCACTAGAATTTGACACATATACTTTGCATTTGTACATGAAAACTTCACCTTCTTCCAGCTCATAAGAATTGAATTTATGCTAAAAAAATACCTTGTCATAATATCTATTTTATTTTTAGGTAATGCAGATTTGAATTTGTTGCATAAATAATTTGATCTTTCAAATTAGTCCTTATACATTAGTTCCACTTAGTTTTCCTTTTCCTTTGATATGCTTAATCTCAAAGTCATACTAACTTCAGAAATTAAAGCCATCTAGTTTGTCTAGCATTTAGTGTTGGTTGTCGAAACAGTACTTCAAACCTGATGGTATATTCTTAGCTCAAATTTTCCAATGAGGGTAATGTCTCTACATTTTTAATTCATGTACAATTGTTGATAATTCTAAATCATGGGTAGAGTGGGTTGCATCATGCTCCTTTGTTTTGGTTTCGCGGTCTTTTTCTCTGGGACTCTACTCGTTTTAGAAGCTTGTGAAGTAGAAGCGGTATATAGATTCTTAGGAAAAGAGATTAATCAATGGCTCACACATGGTACCACAGAGATTTATACCAAAACCCTAATACCTTAATGCGGGATTAATTTAGAAAACCGCCAAAAATATTTGGGAGCTACCTACGACGTTCTTGGCAGTAGCGGGGGACATACACGGGATCCCCAGAGCGCCAGGCACAAGCAAACAAGAGGAACTATAGAGGGATGCGGTGGGTTGGCAAATCCGATCCCAAACACACACATGCAAAGATATAACATATACCCAACATTTCTCCCACTTGTTGTTTTTCTTTGCATCTAGGGGTCAACAGGATTATATAATCAACAATACAAGGAAACAATTCCCATTTTTACTCTACACTGGGAGAAATTTTTACGTGCTTATAGACTTTGTCAATGGAGAATCGCAACATTCTTCAAAGTGTCAACCACTTTTCCGGCCAACACCTTCTCTTCTTCAATATGTCTCACAAAGTGATATTGAACATCAATATTCTTTGCTCTTTTTGAATAAATAAGTTGGGTTCTTTGCAGGGATTATTGCCTCTAGCATCCTGACTATAATCTCAACATTTGTTGTACCAACCCAATTACCTTAACACAATCTATGTAAGCTTGTAGTGACTTGTAAATAAAAATTTGATATAAATCATTTTAACTGCACAAATAGATTAATCACCAGGAACATATAAATTTATTGAGCTAACATAATAGCTTATGGATAGCCTCATAACACATCATATTCCTTAAATTTCATAAAACAAATACATAGATTAACATACGCCCAGATTGATGCTAACCCTATGTTTTCCGCTTGTCCTATTGACCTTCTTTATTCTTTGCCGGCTTGAATCCTGATTAACTCACTTAAAGGCGAGGCATGCCACGCAGCAGGGACTACCTAGCTCCGAGGGATACCATATGGATATCCCACGTCCCAGTGTGAGCTTGACAAACCGGTTCCCCACATTGCTAATCCTCCGACTCCAGTCAAACTCTCCTCTCTGCAGTACCCAAATCCAAGAGAACCCCCAAAAATAAAATTCCGTTAAGAATGGTAATCCCTCCTTCATAAACCTCCTCCCCTCCTATTCCTCCTTCCTTTGCCCCTTCCTTTCGACACTTCCTTATCCACGCATTTATTACCTTATCCCCTCATGAGTGTATCTTATCCCTTTATGTTCAATGTCTTATCCCTTCATGTGTAATGCGTAGAGTCTTTTGGCAATTAAACTTATAATTTAGTAACCCTATTAATTTAATACCCATGTCAATGATGTAACATGTAATTAATTAATCAATTAATTAATCAAATTGTAACCATTAATTAATTAATAAATGTTTAATTAGTATCATTATACCAATCTTTGTTTTAATTAATATTATGTTAGAAAAATTAATTACCTAAAAATTTTACTTAATAATTCCCCTAAACATATATTCTACTAGGGTTGTTACATACACCCACCCCTTCAAGAAACTTCATCCCAAAGTTAAGGTATCTTATGGTACAAGGAAAAGAAACATGGATCACACATTCATAAAAATTAACCCAGAGCATTGCTCAGGTAAGTAAGTCAAGAAAACTCATACATACTAGTGTATATGTACAAAGGAAATGCATGTGTAGCTAGTACATACAAATCTCGTTCATGTACTAATAATCAAAATTGTCATCCTTTGGTAATTTATGTATACATCCAATCCGATCGACAAGACTAGTCTAGTTTTGTTGTCTTTTATAAAAGACTACAAACCAATCAATTTTTTGAGAGATCCTTTAATTACTTTTATCTGTTTCTACAATTTTATTTTAAACATTTTTGGTTTAGTTACGTAATAATGAATAGTATATATACACATTTCTCTTTTCTTTTTTTTAAGAAAACATTAAATTCCACCCACAGAATAGGATCTCCATACATTTCTCAACCCTATTTCTCATCCCTTCCGTCACGACCTACTTCATCTCAGTTCTATCCTTCCCTCTGCTAGACTATCTTGGAAAATCAACTATATTGACCTAACCCCAAATAGAACCCTTAAGAGGAAGTGTCGCTATCTTAAACAAACTTCCCTAGCAGACTGTCGTGAGTCATCATCACATGTCTTGGGGGCCTTGGTCAACACCGTCCTCCCATGACTTAGGTTTGAGGAGGATACACGATTGGAAATGCCTCCACCCCTCCCTAATAATCATAACTAGGGTCAACACCCTACAATTGAATATACATTGGCACCGTGTTGTTGGGGGTTTGTCATCGTTTATTCGGTTGTGTGCAATGTCATCACTACGAAATCATGCAGCGGTCCACATATCATGTGATACATCAAACCAATATAAATTCCATTACCGAAAATATTCATTACCATGTGTTTCTGGGTTGGTGGTCACGATATCCACTTTCGTATCGGTATCCCTTGGCTATTTCAACAGCCCTTAACTAGGATTAGTCATGTAACACAAACTCATACATTTCTATACCATTATCATCATGTAATTGCGTACATCATCATTTCAATTTGGTATCCATGTACCAATGAATTTAAATCAAAGAGTTTTTCGGTTAGAAATAGATCTCATAATATCCCATAATTCAATTTCGACACCCATTCCTTGAATTATCATTTACCCAAAATAGATTGCATCATATCCAACGTACATCCCTAATGGCATTTAAACATTCATTAAATTCACATTCTCACAATGATATGTCATATATGTCATCATCAATAATATTTAAACATTCATTAAAATTTACATTCCTGTAGATCACGTTACATACATCATCATCAATGACATTTAATCATTCATAAAGTTCATACATTTTGAGTTTAGGTGTATCACTTAATAGTTTCATTGTGACTAGAAAATAAAGTATATAGGCATTAGGTAATCACGGTTGTCTAAGTCAAAGGTGGTGTTACATACACTGTGCCGAGAAACATGTTCTCAAAGGTGGTCAAAAGTGAAGGATAGTCTTGTCGTAGTGTCTCATCGTCTTCCCAAGTAACAGATCACGGACTATATTTGTCCCCGGATATGCTTGGTCTACCGGTGGTTCACGGATGTCGGACTCCTGGGTCCAATATATTAATAGCGGTTCTGGGTAAGGGGTTTATGGTACCAATTCAACTTCAATTTAGTTTATGTGATTCATCAACAACAGCAATGATGTAAAACGGATACATGAAATACATTGTGAACATGCAGAAGTGGGGTGGTAGTCTGAGGGCGATACAATAGTTAATTTTCTCTTGGATCTTTGAATGATTCCTATAAATCGGGTGATAACTTTGTCCTTTGAGCCAAGTATATGGTACTCTTATTAGGCTTGATATGACTGAAAACCTGGTCTCCCACTTCATAACTTGATTAGGTCTTGTGGTGCATCCACATGGCACTACGCATCGTGTGCTTCCTTTATTCTCTTCCTAATGCAGTCCTTGTTTCCTCCATTTCTTGAATCAATTCATTATTTGCTACTTTCGGTCCTCTATTCTATCCCAACTCAATGGCATTCTACATGGCCTCCCATACAAAGCGTGGGGTGGCATTCCGATGGAACTATGATAATTGTTATTGTAGGCAAACTCTACCAAGGTAGGTACTTCTCCAACTTGGTTTTGATTATCCCATTACATACATCCTAAGCATGTCTTCCATGACTTGATTTACTCTCGGTTTTCCCATCTGTTTCAGGATGATAGTTGTGCTTAAGTTCAGCTGAGTCCCCATGTTGTAAACTTGTCCAAAACCTAGAAGTGAATATGGAGTCCCTATACGGAAATGATCTTCTTAGGTGGCCAGATTACCAAACCGGATGACCTGCAACTTACAAACCTGCATTGACACATCAATGACATAAGTAAGTGTCTCTTAGGAATAAAATGAGCACTCTTAGTTAACTTATCCACTATCACAAGAATGGCATTGTGTCTATGAGATGTGGCAGCCTAAAAAATCCATAGAGATGACTTTATTTGGACATGAAGTAACATCATGTGGACAGGAGGCCTGTCGGTTGATGGTGGTCGTCTTTCCTTGTTGACATTCTAGGAACTTAGCCAATGGACTACATCCCACTTCATGCCTACCCAAAGAAGAGCGCCTCATATCATTATTACATCTTCTTCACGGGATGCACACAATAAAAGGTGCTCTATTGGCTTCCTTCGATTATGATTCTTGAATATCCCCATTCGAGGGGATGTACATCCTTCCTTGATATCTAGCGATTAGTCACGTTTCAGGACTATATCCTTCATACTTTGGATCTAATTTACTCCAGCTCTACGGAGTAACCTTTAAATACCAACTATCTCTAGGGAGTTAGTGTCAACACATGTTCCCTCAGGATTGACCTTTAAGGTTACCAAGGGAGAGAAGATATATGTGGTCTCCTACTCAAGGCATCGCGACCACATTTTCCTTTCCCCTTGATGTCTGAAATTGCAAAATCGTACTCACTCATAAACTCCTCCATCTCCTTTAATGCGGAATTAAGATATCTTTGAGTGAAGAGATGTTTTAAACTTTTCTGATGAGTGCGATTTTTGAGCTCAAGTTTCACCCCAAAGATAGTGCCTCCAAATTTTCGAAGCTAGCATTGTTTGCCAACTCTAAATCATGAAGAGCGGCGTATTGCTCTTCATGTTTCTTCAACTTCCTTGACACATAGGCTATCACTCCTCCATGTTAGGTACTTTGACCCCCAACCCTTGCTTGAGGGCATCAGATGGGATTGTGAAGTCCCTTTTCCATGTCGGCACTCGTGAGAATTAGTTGCACTAGTTAGTAACCTCTTAAGCTCGTTGAATACATTTTCACATTCTTCTGTCCAATCATAACTAACCTCCTTGCATTGCAAAGTGGTGATGGTTTTCTCTATTTTGAGAATCCTTCCACCGCAAGCTACGGTATTAACCTGCTAGCCCCATAAGGCTTCTCACCTCATGGGCATTTTACGACCTCGCCACTCCATAATGGCCTTACCTTTTATGGGTCCATGAGATTCCTTCTTAGGAAATGATATGACCTAAATGAGTGGATATATTTTTGGAAGGAAGGAACCGACGACTTCCCATACAATTTGTTTCTCTAAAGTGAGGAATGACACTATTCGCCAAATTGTTCCACCTCATGTTCTCTTTCGACTCTTGGAATAGATGAGGATGTCGATACAGAAAGGAACTTTGCCTAAAACGGTCTAAGTACTTAAGATCACGTCGTTCATGAGGCTCATGACTTTTGTTGGTGCATTGGTTAATCCGAAGGTACTACAACAAACTCATAATGTCGAAACCGAGTTCGAAAGCTGAGTTTGGGATATCACCTTCCTTAATCCTTTAATGATGATACCTTGGTCCTTAAATCAAACTTTGAGAATATTGTTGCTCCTTTTCATCACGTCCGAAGAGGTCATTTATTCGGCATTGGGTTTGTACTCCAGCTGTATACGGTTCAATTCCCTATAGTCTATGCATTGGTAAGGATCAGTCCTTCTTCTTTACAAAATTACCGGCGTGCCCCAGGGGTGGCTCTTGTGGGCGCTATTAACTAAGTCCGTGCTCTTTCAGCGCAATTTGCAATTCCGCAAAGTTCAGTATTTGTCATCATATACTGAGTCTTGGAAATTGGCTCTACACTGAGTTTTAGCTCAATAGTAAAATAAAACTCCCTCTCAGGAGGTAACACTAGTAACTCATTGGAAAAACATCCTTAGATTATGACAATATCGGGTACTGATCAATGAGGGTCCCTTCCTTTTCATTCACTGCTTCCACTACAAAAAGTCAACACCCTTGCCTCAAGCATGCAGCAAAGCCTTCCATAGTTGATATAAAGCGTCCTGACACTTTTCTCTGTACACCTTGCATCTCGGTCTTCCTTCATCGACACAAACTACCCTCTTTGCAAAACAATCTACCAAAGCTTCGGTGATCGCTAACGATCCATTTCCAATGATTAGGTCATATGCCACGAGATCAGTGACGTATACCTTCAAACTAGTGGTACACTTCGGGGTCCTATATCCCTAATTATCAACACTAGTTCCCTCACCGCTTTTTCCCGACCATCACCGACTTGTTTAAATTCATCTTGCTCATAGGTTGCCAACCCACTCTTTTCCAATACAGATGGTGAAATGAAACTATCTTTCGCACGAGAATCAAATAAAATCTTAACATTATTATGATTTAGCGTACCTGACGAACCCACCAAGAGTTTGATGTTACGACCCTGGCGGTTATTAACTGTTTCGTAAATATGGTGGTTGCTACTTGATCTCCTTCGGTGCCTTTCCTTCTCTATGCACAAATACTGATTGTAAATCTGGGTAGTCACTTTGGTAATGGGGTCCTCCGCACCTGCAACAGGTAACACTAGATTGAATTTGTGCATTGTTATGTGACTGTCTGTGAAAAGAGTTTTTTCCCCTAGAACCCACCCTTTCGTTCCGACCCTAAAGATGGTCTTGGACTTATGCTGCGTCGTTGGCGATTAGCGAGGATACTACGCACAAAACACCATTGAAATCCCACAGTATTGGGGAGGAAAAAAGAACATTGCCCAGGTAACTCTGTTACCATATGGTGGTGGCCTTGAGCCCCTTCCCTAGGAAATGTCCTTGGGGCATTTCCTAGATCAGAGGCGTCACGGGAAGCGTCGATCTTTGGCACCCAGTTAAGTTCATGTGTTCTTAGCATAGCGATGCGGTACTTATGCCAGCTAAGAGCCCAGTTTCCACATCCGCGCCAGCAGCTCTTATCATAGGGTTCAATCCATGAGCGAAGTGCTCTACGTCATTGGTCGTGTCATATCTGAAACATACGACCGGTTTCATAAATGCGATCTCATATTCTTCTGATTGTTTCCACGTACTAAGGCATGAAATGCCACATTGTTCCTCGTGGTATGTTGGTAGATATTTCCTTAGAAACCTCTCCTCGAAAAGTTTAAAGATATTGTGTTTTGGGTAAGATGCAGTTGTCTTTCTAGGTTTGCCCACCGGTTCAAGGCATTGTCTCTTAACTGAAAAATGGAGATCTTTGCGCGGGTTTGGACGCATGATCCCTTAAGGAAAAACACCTTGTCATGCCTTCCAACCAATGCTTCAGCGTTCAAGTACGGAAACTGCAGAGTTTGATATTACGCAATTCTCCGCGTGATGTCTTCGTTGGGTCTCCACGGTCCCCTTGGCAACCACGGATTACCAGTAGGGCGGTTGGGGTTCCGCCAGTCTATCGGTTGTCGCCTTTGAAGTCTAAGTTAATGGCTGTGAAGCGGTGGCAGGGGCTAGTTGGTGATGGTGGTGGTGGCGTTAAGCGGTGTTGGTGAGGGTGCTTTGCGATGACACTCCCCCTCGACTCCCTCGAGTCTTACGACCATCACAATGCTTTAACACGCATCAACCAAGTTTCGGGGGTGAGTTCAAGGTCGTTTCAAATTGGTGCTACTCAAACTAGAAATAGGGTTGGTGAAGTTTTCTTTACTTGTATGTAAGCAGGACATTACTCCTTTAGGGGATTGGCTAGGTTAGGGTTATGATTAGTCTAGCTTGATTTCTTCACCCTATATAAAAAAAACTATTGCTTCCCTTGCCCTATAGCTTCGTAGCCTTGCATCCTTTTTCGCCACTTCCTATGCTTACTCTCCCACAAGGTGCATATGTCGCCTCCTTCTCGCTTTTCCTAGTCTAATCCCTTTTAACTTTTCACTTATAACTAAATATCCTCGATGCTTGACTCGAGAGATTTCCTTGGCGTGTAGTGTTGGAGTTGTCGAATGCTACGATAGGGTTGCGTTATTTGGTGGTGGAATGGAGTGGAGGGACTTATTTCGACTCTACGTGTGAGTGGGTTAATGCGGTCTAAGTGAACTTTGACACTTGGATGTCGCAGTTTATACTTGGGATACAAATATCAAGCGGCGCCAAATAAGCATTTACCTTGATTTCTGGTGCATTCACTAATTATGGTTCAACTCAGTTAGCTGGCTCCGAGTTAATAGGTTAGGTAATAAGCCAATTGGTCTTAATCTTCATATTGTATCTTCTTAATAATAATACCACTACTCTTATCAGCCGATTTACCATTAATCTTAATAAGTAAAAGAATTTATTTGAAAAGACTTATGAGGGCGCGTTGGTGTTGAGTGTTCACCAGGCTTGGCAGTGAGGTGATGCGTGGGTTCAAAACCCATGGAGTCAATTAAATTTTATTTTTATCATATTAAGCTTAGCATATATTATTAAATTTAAATAATTATCAGTTTTAAATTAATTTAATATAAGGTAATTAATTTAATTTAAATAATTTAATTCATTTTTTTTTTTTTTTTTTTTTTTTTTTTTTTTTTTTTTTTTTTTTTATATATATATATAAGAAAGATATAATGGTGAGATTTTAATGTGCTTAATACTTAATGAAATGAGGCGTTATCGTGACCTTTAAGGTTGACTACCGGCATGAGGCCCGTATTAGCGACCTGGCTCTCGATTACCAAAAACCTATAAATACTTCCCTTAACCCTAGCAGCTCCTTCACTTCAGCTTCTTTCCTCTTAAAGCCTCTTGCCTGCCTTTGTCCCTCTGCTCTTGGCGTTGGTGTTGTGAATGCAGTTTGTTAGCGATCAGTGATCCTTCAAACCTCACAATTTAGTGATGAATCGAATTACGCAGATGAAGGTATCCACTACCCATCTGCATGATTACATATGTCACGGAGATACGATAGATATCTTAAGGTTTTGGGGGTAATCTGCCGATCATTTTAGTTAGGGATTTTTTGTTTTGTTTTTAATTTTTGTGGGCTTTGATTCATTTGAAGGTACGTAGGACGTTTTAGTTTTTCCCTGTAGCTCCAAAATCAGCCATGGGGTCTGAAATCTAAGCATTGTATGCATGAGGTATATTTGTTATTATTATGATTGTAATTATTATTATGGTGGTGAGAAGGATGGGCTCGTTCCACGATGATGTTGGAGCATTATTATGGCATTCAATGCGTCACGGGGGCCAGGAGCGTGGTTTCCCTGGTCTAAGACATACCCTTGTTTGGAAAAGAACTTCGGGATGAAACATGGTTGTCATTGACGAGCCTTGAGCTCCTTGCATTCTTCCCAATTTCCAAGGTTCTACGTGCTTACCAATTAATGATAGCTTCAACATGGACGGTCTTCACCATTGTCATACTGCCGGTGGCAGCCTCATGCTTACATTTGTTCCCCTACTTGTTAGGATTTTATTTTCAAAGCTTTAGAACAATTGAATCATGCGAAGTCTGGTCACTACTGGTCGTTCATGTAGCAATTGTTTTAGTAATAACCTAAGTCATAGTGCTTAATCAATAAATTAGGAAGTGGAGTCAATGCTCTTAGTTTTATTTTTTCTTAGGGTTAGTTAATTGTAAAATGATTTCTATCACAAACGAAAACTAAGATTTCACTTCGTTGGATTTAAGGGTTCTACATGTGGAGGAGGTTCTTGAGAAACAAATTTGTATTTATTATTTCAAACAAAAGCCTTCCATTTTGGAGGAGGCGATGCGGGGGGTTTGGCAGCCACGGCAGTGAAGTGAAAGTGGAGGTCGGAGCATGAATTCCAGCAGCAAGAATAATACGAATAATAAAGAAGAGAAGAAATGGATTGACTAGGAGATGGATCAGAGGTTGTGTACTTTCCACATTTTTTCCCTCATGGCCAGTCTCTGCATTGGATTAATTATCTGGATCAACACGTTCCATGGACAAGGCCTTCTCTGTTCATCTTCGGATGTACTTGTTCACAGGTTCATCAAATCAATTTCTACTCAATTGTACCTACCCATCTATCTATTTCTGTTTCTCTTTTCTGTGTTTGTATATAATGTGGTCTATGTATGGGAGAATGAAACCTGAAACTACAGAACTCGTTGTTATGGGAAGGTAATGTAGTTGAATAACAAATACGGAATTATCATTTAATTACTATTTTCTCTCTTTTTGGGTAATCAGAGAAGGGTATTTTACAATCCTTTCCAGTGATCTCCAATGCCCATCTTAACTGTCAATATTATCCCTTCCCTACACACGGGTGTGGATGAATGTTAGCAGCTTCTAGTTGTCACCTTACAAAGAGTTTTGTTATTGGAAGTATCTGTGCTTTAGCGCTATCTTATTTTGAGACAAGACCTGTGCAGCAAGTGTGCCCTTCTTCAATTTGAAATCAACGGAGGCTTGGCTAGATGATAAGGATGAAAAGGTGGGTTGTTTCATACCCCACCATAGACACGTTTTACCCTTAGGAGGGTCGTCTCGCCCATGCAAGCGAAGCAGACGACCCTCCTAAGGGTGAAACGTGTCTATGGTGGGGTATGAAACAACCTACCTTATCATCCTTATCATCTAGCCAAGACTCCGTTGATTTCAAATTAATCTTTTACTGGTATTATTTTGATAGGAATGAAATATATTCACTAAGAAGGGAGGTCTTATGGCATTATAATACATTATAGTCGATATGAAAATTAAAGGTAATTATGCCATTTGAATGCTTCCAGAAGTAGGGTTACCTTTTATATGTCTAATAGATTTGTGCACTTTGCTTCCTTTCTTTTTTAGTGCAAAAGATGAAGGACGTTTCATTTTTCTTTGCTATGCTCAAAAGGGCATCCAGTAGTTAGTACTACTTGTTTGGTTTTAACTTCCTTCTCCAGTTAAATCAAGTGTCTTTTAGGGTGCTCCTATTGCAATTTTGAAATTTGATTCTCTTAACATTGCTGAGATAACTTGTTATATATTGATATGCCTAATGGCGACGAGGTTGAAGCAGTTTTCCATATTAGTATTTCAAATGAGTACAATGATTTAAGGCCATGTAATCCTAAATGGTTAGAGGCTCATCTATATTTAAAGTTGGCAACCCTAGTTCACATATTTCACTTGTTTACTTTGGTATTGAAATTTGTTTTACATTTTTCAGAAAGCACACATATTTATATTTTGTGTTGAAATTTTTGTGTTTGGTTTGCAGGTTAGGTGGGGTTGGAGTTGGAGTTGGAGTTGGGAACTTCGACCTTAGGGCCCCAGTGCTTCAAGATGAATATTTGATACCATGTGTAGTGACTTGTAAATAAAAGAATTTGATATAAATCATTTTCAATTGCACAAATGAAATTAATCTGAGAACATATAAATTATTGAGCTAAACATAATAGCTTATGGAAAGCCTCATAACACATCATATTCCTTAAATTTCATAAAAATACATAGAATTCCCAAATACACAGATGCGATGCTAACCCTGCAACACGCTTGTCTTGTTGACCTTCATTGCCCTACTTGCCTTGTCCGAGCTTGAATCACCGGACCAACTCTGCCCAAAGGTATCCACCACCTTAGCCGGGACAACTTCCTAGCTCAAGATACCATATGGATATCGGCCTAGTGCCCAAAGAGCTGACAAACCGATTGCCTTGTACTTTAATCCTCCCAACTCCTAGGACTCAAATACCCTCTCTTATGTGCAAATCCAAGAGAGACCCCAAAATAAAATTTCCCGTAGAGTGATAATCCCTCCTTAGTAAACCTCCTCCCCCCTCCTATTCCTCCTTCACCACCCCTTCCTTTTGAACTGCTTCCTTACCTACATTTATTACCTTATCCCCTCATGAGGTAATATGTTAATACTTGTATGTTCAATGTCGCCAGCACTACTGCGGTAATGTAAGTCTTTGCTGAATTGAAGCTTACGAATTTATTAACCCTATTAATTAATACAGGTGTTAATGAATGTAACATGTAAAATTAATTAATCAATCAATTAATCAGAAGTGTAACCATTAATTAATTAATAAATGTTTAATTAGTATCATTATACGCAATCTTTGTTTAATTAATAATATGTTAGAAAATTAGTGCAAAAATTTTGTAATAATTCCCTAAACAACTATATTCCCACTAGAATTCTACGGTAATTGTGCTTCCTTGCTTGCATGAGTGGTTGCCATGTATTCAACTTATGTAGTTGATTACCACTGTTTGTGTTTTTCTCATCCAATAATTGCTCCTCAAATGGGTTAAACTGCCCTTGTAGATCTTCTGCGATCCAGGATCCTCTGGCCGGTCTGCATCAACAAAACCATGTATGTCCCACCACTCTGTCTAATCCTACGGTCTTCCTTGGTAGCATAATCCATAGCTGGTGGTGCCATGAAGATACCAGAAGACCCTCTTTGTTGTTTTCCAATGATCCTTCTCTGGTTTGACATATACCTACTCAAAATCTTGCTTGCGTAGTACGATATACGGTCTAGGTACAAACCATTTGCATACATCAATTTCCAGCCCAGCAGCAGCATGGAACATGGGACATGTCCTTCTTCTTCATGTGTCTTGGGACCTTGATCTGCCAGATAACTTTACACCTATGGGAATGTGAACCTTGATCGGTTTACATTCATACATATTAAAACTCTACAATATCATCTTAACATATTTTATCTGATTCGAAGCCATGGTTTCTTGTTTTTGCGCGATCTCTTTTTAATCTCCATTCCACTTAATGAGTTAGCGATGCTTGAGATTTTCATGTCAAATTTGGAATGGTTGTGATTTCACCTCCTTGATAACATCCATGTTATTTCCACCAACAACAACATGTCATCCAACATACAACACTACATAAATGAAGTGATTACCAACACCTATGGAATATACACGATTGATCAGCCACAGCTATAAAATCAATCAGGATGTATGTCTCAAACTTCGTTACCACATCTAGGTGATTGATTTGGACCATATAGTGACTTCTTTAATAGGATCGACTCTTTCTTTCCCTTCTTCTGAGGTACTTATGGTTGCTTCATGTAGATTTCTTCTTCCAGGTCCCATGTAGGAACACTATCTTCAAATCCATCTGTTCCCTTAAAGATCAAAGAGAAACCAGTAGGCAAAGAAATCTAATGAAGTTAACTTAGAGACGAGGAGAAAAAATCTCACCAAAATCAATTCCACTCTACCTAGAATAACCTTTGCTACTAACCAAACTTTGTGTTTCTCAACTTTTCCTTATGAATTAAAATTCTTCTTAAACCAGCATTTGCTGCAACATATTTTCTTCCAGCTGAGAACTCAAATATATTCCATGCCTCGTTCTTATCCAAGACATCCATTTCTTCAAGCATGGCATTCTTCCGAGGTTTACTATCCCTCTGAATTCATTGATTCCACGGCGGTTAGGATCATCATCAATAATAGATAAAGAAAAATTGGGCAATCGGGTGGACTATATCTTTCCTAGTTTCTTTATCTCATTGATCTCCTCAATGGGGTATGAGGGTTCTTCTTCTTCTTTACTTCCTCTTCTTTAATTGAAAGTTCATATTTTGCATCATCCAACTCAAACTCTATTTTTCAGGTTTTGTCTTGCGTTGGTAGGAAATCATGTCTAAACACATCTTTTACCTCTTTGAAAAAAAAACATCTCGACTGTAAGCGGTCTTCTTAGTTCACGGGTTCCAAAGCTTATAACCTTTCACACCATCTTTATAGCAATAAGATACACTTTTCAACCTTTTATCCATATTACTCATATTTTCCCCTTTGGAACATGTACATAAACATCACAACCAAACACTCTAAGATGTTGGAGAGAGGGTTTCTTTCCATATCATACCTTGTGTGGAGTTTTATAATCCAAGCATTGATGAAGGTGATCGATTGACAGGGTAACATGTTGTACCATTACCTCCACCGAGAATTCTTGTCCTAACTCAATGGATTGACCAGGTAACATGTTGTACCCATTGCCTCTACCCAGAATTCTTGTCCTAACTCGGCATCGCTAAGCATGCTCCTTGTCTTTTCCATCAATGTCATGTTCATCCTTTATGCAAATCCATTCTATTGAGGAGTGTATGGAGTACTCTGTTGCCTTGCTATACCACACTTCTTACAGAATTCTTCGAATTCATCTCCGGAGAATTCTCCACCATTATCTGTTCTCAATACCTTTATTTTCTTCTCTGTCTGATTTTCTACCAGAGCCTTAAACTCTTTAAATTTATCAAATACCTCGTATTTCTTTCTAAGAAAATAAATCCATGTGTTCCTTGCGAAATCATCTATGAATGAAACATAATACACAGATTTACCTAGGGATGGAACAAGAACAGGTCCAAACACATCATTGTGTATCAACTCTAAGATCCCCTTTGCTCTTGTAGCACCACATGGGAATCTTACTCGATTATGTTTACCATATATGCAATGTTCACAGAAATCAAAATCCAGAGTTCAATTATACATACCTTCAACCATACCTTTACTATGTAGTGTTCGAAGGCCCTTTTCTCCAATATGCCCCAGTCTTTGATGCCACAACATGGTCTTCTTTTCAAGGATAGTATTGATCTTTTCTCCTTAATTTCTCTGCTCAGGGACAATAGAACTGTTACACCCATTAGTATAAGTGATTCCCACCCATTAGTATAAGTTCTTCCCAACAACTTGTATATATTTCCACACCAAAATCCCCTCATCAACACCATTTCCCCTCGTACCATCTTGCAAGCTCCCTTTCCCAATACAGGATCCACTCCTGCATCATCCAACTTGCTTACATATATTAGGCTCCTGGCTAGTTTTGGAATGTGAAGAACCCCAGGGAGAGTTATAATCCTTCTATATTTTAGCAACAACTTAACCCTTCCACATCCCATGATTCTGGCTTTCGAGTCATCTCCTAGGAATACATCACCACCATCTTATTTTTCATACTCATAGAACCACTCCCTGTGAGGAGTCATATGGTATGACGCACCTGATTTGATCAACCATACATCATGGTATGCATGTGTACCTGTAGATGCTAGGTAAACATCACCTCCTTCTTCAGTGGAGGT
This sequence comes from Picea sitchensis, assembly GCA_010110895.2. Lineage (NCBI taxonomy): Eukaryota > Viridiplantae > Streptophyta > Pinopsida > Pinales > Pinaceae > Picea > Picea sitchensis. The sequence goes on from SNQJ01S0001322.1 coordinate 267,967, forward strand.
TTTTGCCTCTGTGGAAGAGGTACTATCAGATCCCTTTGGTTTATCAACCTTCTTAGACTTGCAATCTTTCTTATAATGCCCTGTTTTACCACAATTCCAACATTTCCTCAAATATTTTCCTGGATACTTATATCTACCTATATATTTAGATCTTCCCCCCAAAGACTTACCAGGATTCCTGTCTTGGGTACGACCTCTTACAAATAAAGCATTTTTGTTCTGACCATCCATTATTTTCTGCCTCATCTCTTCAGATAACAAGGATGAAACTACATCCTCATACTTCAATGTAGATTGAGTGGTACTACCAATTGCTACAACCAGATTATCCCAAGAGTCTGGAAAAGAACATAACAAAGTAATACAGTTATCTTCTTTTGCAATCATAATATTAACAGATACGAGTTGACTTACCAGAGTATTAAAGGCATTTAGATGTTCTGTCACAGAATCTCCATCTTCCATCCGAAGATGATACAGTTTCTTTCGAAGAAACAACTTGTTTACCATGGACTTTGATTGATACAAATTCCCTAACATATCCCATAGTTCCTTGGCTGTAGATTCTCCTGAGACATTCAACAACATTGAATCTTCCAGGCAGAGTCGAATAATACTCCTTGCTCTTCTGTCCAACTTCTCCCAATATTCCTTCGACATACCAGTAGGTGGTGTACTAGTAGTTTGTGTACTAGTAGGTTGTGTATCAGTCATTTGTGTTCTAGTAGGTTGCGTACTAGTAGGTTGTGTACCAGGATCCACAGAGATCCATTGTTCTTTGTCTACAAGAAGGTCCTCCATCTTCAGCTTCCATAGCTCAATTTTTTTACCGTTGAACTTCTCTATTTCGATTCTAGAAGAGCTCGGCATTCCTCTTTCTACACTCGAATAACCACTGCAAAATCTCCCACTAAACACAGGTTTGTCATAGACCCAAGATAAACTTGATCTATCAAGACCGAGCAAAACCCTCAACAACAAAGGCACCCCTCTGAAGCCAAAAACTAGCTCTGATACCACATGTAAGTTTTAAACCTGTGAAGTAAAGCAATGCATATAGATTCTTAAGCAAAACATAAATTAATCAATGGCTCATACACATAGTACACAGAGATTTATACCAGAAACCCTTAACCGGGGAAAACCTTTCAACTCTTCATTATATTAATTTCACCATTCACCATACAATATATACAATGTTTTTAGGTATTCCGTAGATACCAAAACCCGGATCCCTTAATCTGGGATTAATTTAGAAAACCACTAAAAATAGCAAAAATCACCCAAAAAAAAAATTTGGGGCATTGTCTCGAACGTTGCGCCTAACCAGGGGGGGGCATACCTACCCCCCCCCCGGGACCCCCCTAGGAAGCACCCGATGCACATGAACAAAAAGAGAACCACTAGAGGGATCGTCAGATGCAGTTGTCGAATCTGACGTGCCCACACACACACATGCAAAGAATATAACATACACCCAAAAGACTCCACCCATCCCTTCCTTGCATGCACTAGTGCACACAACACAATCTTCATCTGGATCTGCAATCTTCAATATTGACACACTTGTCAAGATTTATTTCAACTGTTGAAATCTTTCTTCACACTTGGAAGTCCATTTGAACTTCACTCCCTTCTTTTTCAAATAAGTGATTGGACTTGCAATCTTTGAGAATCATTTGATGAATCTTTGGTAACAATCGGCAAGACCCATGAATGATCTAACCTATGTCACATTCTTCGGTGTCGGCCATCCTCTAATGGTCTTTATCTTTTCAAGATCAACTTCTATCCATCTGCTAAAATTATATGCCCCGAGTAGTGAATCTTCTTTTGATAAAAGATGCACGTACTTATATTAACACACAATTTATGTTCTCTTAAAACTTGCAACACCATTCTTAAATGTTGATCATGTTCCTCTTCTAAGTTAGAGTAGATGAGTGTGTCATCTAGGAACACAATCACAAACTTTTCTAGGTACTCCCTAAACACTCCATTCATTAGACACATAAAAAAAGATGGGGAATTTGATAGTCCAAATGGTACTACCATGAATTCATAATGCCCATATCTTGTTATGAATGCCATATTTCTAATGTCTTATTATTTTATCCTTACTTGATGATAATTTGATCTCAATTCAATCTTTGAAAATATCCGTGCACCTTTCATTTGATCAAATAAGTCATCAGTTGTTGGCAAGGGATACTTATTCTTTATGGTGACCTTATCCAGTTGTATGAAATCAATGCACATCCTTAAGGTTCCATCTTTCTTCTTCACAAAAATAATTGGGGCTCCCCAAGGTGACACACTTGGGCATATATACCCCTTCTTTAACAATTCTTCAAGTGGCATATGCAACTCTTTCATTTCTGGTGTGCCCATTCTATATGGTATCTTGGACACTAGGGAAACTCATGGCACCAAATCAATAGAGAAATCAATGTCTTTCTTTGGTGGAAATCCTGGGATTTCTCTAAAAACATCTTCAAAATCCTTTAAAACTGGATAGTCTTCAATGCTTACCACTCCATCTTTGGCTACCTCTTCCATATGGGCTGCAAAAATCTAACATCCTTTCCTAAAACTCTTTTTCAGCTGCATAGTTGAAATCTCTCAAGCAGTTACATCTCTTGGAATTCCTTGAACCTTGTCTTTCTTGTCTTCTTCATCAAGACATGTGATTGTCGTGTTGTAACATTCTAGGATAGCATGGTGTTTTTCCAACCAATACATGCCAATTAGACAATCATATGAACCCAATGGTATGATTTTTACATCTACCTTTGTGTTGAGTCCATTCATGTATTTCGGACAATATTTAACCAACTCATTGATCTTCCTCTTAGCCCCTATTGCTAACTTAACTAACCAATATTTCTTATGCTTACTCCTTTGCAAGTGAAATATTTCAACAATGTTAGAATTTATTTAACTATGGCTAGTTCCAGAATCAATTAAAATTGTTATGGGTTGGTTGTCAATCTTACTTTCCACTTAAATAATGGGGGATTGATATTCAACTTGATTTTTGTCCAAGGTTGCATAAATCCTTGGCGTGTTTCATCCCATGTCTTCCACTATTTCAGCCTCTTGAATGTTAAGGACAGTCCTCATTCTTTCTCCTTTGTGAGGGCAGTCTCTATATAAGTGATTTCCCTCACATCCCCAACATTGTACAAGATGATGCCTTGACATTTTCCCAAGTGAATCTACAATCTTGTGCTCATTTTAGGTTGATTGACCTTGTTGATTTGCTTGGGTGTTGTTCTTGAAAAATGGTGGTTTAAAACCTTTTTTCCTTTGATCCTTTTTACCCTTCATCTTGTCATTCCAAGCTTTTTAGAAAATTGGCCTTCTTTTGCTTTGCTCATAAAGACTCCTTTCTCTCCTTATGGAATCCTCCAAAGTTTTGGGGTTATCATATTGAATCTTGTCATTGTAGAAGGAGGGTAACCCACTTAGAAACCTTTGTATTTTTACCTTCTCATCCTTGATGAATTCAACATGCTTCAACAATTCAAAGAACCTCTTTTCATATTCGTCAATTGTCATGGTTCCCAAGTTGATTTCAAAGAACTATTTCATATTCCTTTCATAGTAATGCTCGGACAAATATTTCTCCTGGAAATATCCTTTGAACTTCCTCCATGATATCCTTTTCTCATAGAGGTTCTTGGCTTACTTGAGTTGATCCCACCACATGTTTTCCTTTCCTTGCAAGTGGTAGGTGGAAATTCTAGCTTCTACCCAGGAGGGGTAATCATGCAGTTGGAAATATTTCTTCATTTCCAACAGTGAAGCCTCGGCCTCTTCTCCCTTCCTATGCTCACCATTGAAAGTTGGGGGCTTGATTTTTTTGAGTTCACCTTGCAAGATATCTACCTAAATCCTCTTGGTTTTTCTTTGTATATGAGACACACTTGGGTTGCTCCCTGTCCCTAAAATTGCATCAGTTCTTCTGGTGGATTTTCTTGGAGAATGATGGCACCTTCTCATGCTTCTTGATTGCATATCATTTCCATGATCATCCTTTTTTCTTTGGGATCTAGATGATGTGTTGGCCCTTGACCAAGTTTTGGGAGTTTCTTGGTCATGTTGACCTATTTTGAGACTTAGACAACCTATCAAAAGAGGAGCGCAAGACTAAGTGGATATCACGGGATCTCGACCCCCTTTTTGGGTTTTTGGGAATATGTAATGGGAAGGGGATGTCGACCCATGGGTTTACCCATGTTTAGGCTTATTTTGTATGTATATATAGATGTCTAGGCCATATAGAGAAGTAGTGGATGATATATTTATGTGATGTAGGCTAACTTCCAAGAGTTGGATCTGTGTGATCAAGGCTTTGTGCATTATGTGTAATACTTGTAGAGCTTAGTGCAATTACCTGTGCGATACAATAGGAGTATTAGTGTTGTAACGCAAGGAAGAGGGATCTAGCAAGTTGTGAAGATCTTTTGTCCTGTGCGGAGTAAGGGTTATAAGGCCCTATGCTTGTAACCAATTGACCGAAAACTATAAATAAGAAGAGTTGGTGGACGTAGCCCCAGGGTGGGGGTGAACCACGTAAACATTGTGTTATGTGCTTTGTGCTTTGTCTTTATGTGTTCATATGTTATATGCTAAGTGCTCTGATATATTTAGATAAATATATTCATGCTTGGTGCTTATTATATGTGAGAATGTTAKATCTGATCTAGATATTCATGCTTAGTGCTTGATATGCTCATTTTGATCCATTTGTATCTGCTAAAGTGTTTGAATACTATAGATTAGTGTGAATACTACGAAGCTCTGTTGTATCAGTGAAGTGAATAGTGATTACATATTAAGGGACTGACGGTGCTAAGAGCGGTATTAAGTATTATAATCACAGATATGTGTCCCAGCTAAGGTTGCAGACACCTGAGTCTTGCAACAGATAGTTGAATCCTTGACTGAATAATTTGCATTCCACCATCAGAAGAGCACACCGTACCATACACAAGCAAATGGGATAGTTGAAGCATTCAACAAGATCTTGGAGACAGCACTCATGAAGATTTACAGTGTGAACAGGGATGATTGGGATTTAAGAGTACCAGCAGTATTATGGGCCTATAGAACCATTTGCAAGAAGCTGACAATGTAGAACCCTTTCAAGTTGGTATATGGTCTTGAAGCAATTGTTCCCATGGAATATCTTGTACCAAGCCTGAAAATTGTTGCCTTTACAGATATGGATGACCCTGGTGTTGTTCAAGAGAGGCTTGCATAGTTGGTTGAATTGGAAGAAGACATATTCATTGCAGGATTCCATCAGCAGGTGTAGAAGGAAAGAGAGAAGGCCTATCATGATAGGCACATCAAGAAGAAGGCATTCAAACAAGGTGATCTAGTACTGGTATATGAGAGCAAGTTCATAAAACATCCTAGGAAGTTCAGAATGCATTGGCTAGGGCCATATGGGATCTCTCATGTTACAGAGGGAGGAGTTGCGCAATTGAAGACTTTGAATGGGGAGTGGAAGGAAGGATTAGTGAATGGGATTCGGTTGAATTTGTATTATGACAACCAATTGCCTCGCAGCTCTCAGTGAAATCATGAAGAAAAGGGCCCAGGTACCTGGTGCAGTTGAAATTGGGTACCAGACATAGAAAAGACATTCTGCATAAGGGATGGAGAGGAGGCAAAGAGTAGAATGCAGAGGTTGCACTGCGTAGCTTGGAGTCGAAGTAAAACAGGAAGCTCAGATATGAGGTGCCTCGGGACAAGTCACATGTGAGTGTTGGGGGCCTATTGTCCCTTGGATATGGAAGCAAGTGAAGATCGAGGAAGAAAAGGGAGAATGTGAACTGCGTGGAAGACACAATGACTGTTATTGAGTTGAAGTGAACAAAAGAGAAGAAAAGATGGAGCGAAGCCCGAGAAAGAAATTAGTTGGATGAGGAGATCGGGGATGATATATAATCAAGGAAGAAGGATCATGGAAAACTCAACAAGTGGAAAAATCCATCGTTGGATGCTTTGGAGAACTGCGCGAGAAGAAATGAAAGATAGGCTGGCAAAGCCCTGAAAATATGGGTCAAGTTGATCTAGGGTTTTGGACACCTAGGTTTCGGCCTAAGGTTGTCGGTGAGCTATTAAAATGTATAAATAAAGGTCTAAAGGACCTGGGTCGGGTCGGTACTTTTGGGTTGGTATGATATTGCTATTGATCTAGTTGTATGTTTGATGTGAGTGAGTATTGTATCGAGAGAGAGAAGTGTTAGGACTGAGAGCCTTCTTTTATTATAAGATATTTAGCTAGGTACGAAGATCAACCCTGCAGCTGGGTGCAGAGGGGGGGGAGAGAAAGAGAGGAGAAGAGAAGAGATCTTCTAGCTAAGAGTGTAGACAAGAACTGTATGGTTTACCTCAATATATTATAGCATAGTTCTGTGGACGTAGCCCTAGAGAGAGGGTGAATCACGTACATCTAGTGTTGTGTGTGACTGGTACTTTATCTCTATCATTGATATACTATGATTGCATTACTTCTTTAGATCTGATAAGTAGATGTGCAGAATAGATCTAAGCTGATAAGTGATATATGAACATTGTGTTGTTCTTGTGTGAGATCCTCTTGACATTTCCTTTGGTTGTAGACATCTTTGTCCTGCAACCCCCTCATAATTGTTTCGGGTGAGACTACATCTATTTCGTAGGTGTTTCCGAAAGGGCTAGTAGTTAGGGCTAGTTGGTGTTCTCTTGGAGTTGAACCCTGGGTCTGCCCCTGTGCCAATGTGATGACACTTGTCTAGCACTATCTTCTTACTTGGTGTCATATTCCTTGTTGACTTTCTTGTGTAACATGTTTAAGCTCTGAAGTATCTCTTCCTAATCCTTCATAATCCTTTCATTATTAGTTATATGGATCTGCACTTCCCTATGCAGGCTTCTCATAGTTACAAGCTCGTGTATGTCTCTTCTTTTATTTGACTATGTCTCAGCATTCCCCATGCTAACATGTAGACTTCTGATCTCTTCCTCATGGCTATAAGATCCATGAGAGTCTTCCATAACTCTAGTCCGCATATAAGAACTAAAATTACCTTCCTATACCTCTAATTCTGCAAGAAATGTGCATGTAATAACTATTGTTAGAACATGCATAGCATAAAACATTTCATCTAATAGAATAAAGGTTATTTCCTCATCAATTTATGAAGAACAAATTGCACCAATTCAAATTTTGATTCCTTAAATGAATTCCTCCCTGAAATAACTTTCCAATGGATATACTCATGCCTCAATCTGAGTCCTGAACGAAAAGTTACAACATTTGCATGTTGCAATTTCCACTCTTTTATTGCTACAGAAATCTCTTTATTAATTTTAGGAAAATTTTGTTGCCCAAATCAAAATTCTAGTTTGACATATGTCTTCTACTCCTCAAGACATTTCCAATCACTATTTTTTTTCTCAAATCTGAGCTCCAAGTCGAAATTTATGGTCTGGAGCAGTTTAGGCTATTTTACCCAATTTATTCGTGCATGCTACATGTGTCTTATTTCTCTTCCTATGCATTTTCAGTTACCCATATCCCAAATATGACTACAAGGATGTCTTTTATGGATCATAATATTTCTATCAACTGCTCCTATGCCCCAAATGGACTTCTGAGCATGGAGTTATGCTCTCTGTAAGTAAATTTATGCTAAAATTTATCCTTACTCTTTTGGTTGTAACTTTCTCGTACAAGCTCTATTTTGCAAACAATTTAGCTCATTGGATAGCTCTCTCCAAGCTATTTTATTGAGTTGTAGAGACAGAGTGTTCCTTGGTAGGTTATATACTCATATGTTTTAATTGGCTAAAAATATCATTTAGGGCCTCAAATTTGCCTCACATGTTAATCACCTTCGAAAACCACAAAATTTTGCATAAAATTGATTGTTTTACTACTGTAACAGCCCTTTAAATCTGAGTCATCAATCTCAGATCACATGCAATATAATTTGTTTATCTGTGCTTCATAGGCCATCGAAAACTAACTTTCTCCTTTTGTGACAACCGACGTTCTCCTTTGGCATACACGACAATTTCCCCAAACTGTCGACCCGACTGTCGACCATTGGCCCAAATCCTTGATGATCGATTTGCACCCCCTCCAAACCAGCCAACCTAACCATTGGTCGTCGATGTTTTCCATTGGTGAATGGAACTCCTCACTAATTCATCTGATGTTCGACTATCGACCCCTCGACGATCGATAATCCTCGATGACTATGGAAAACACTTCCCCAATTCGGTCGACCCAACCATCGGTCGTCAGCCACTTTTGGTATGACGTGGAAACTGTTGATGTGGCATGACACATGGATGATAATGTGGCATGAAACATCATCCAAAGGTGTGAAGTTGGTTGACATGGAATGACACGTGGATTTGACATGGCATGACAAATCATCACCCTCTTTCCTCCACCGATCGATTCTCTTGGGAGACCCAAACACATTGTCGAATTCGGTCGATGCCTGACCATCGACGGTTTCTCTTGCTTGATTAGAAACACTTTTTCAAATACGGTCGACGCCTAACCATCGGCTCATCGGTCATCGATTATTTTCGTTGGTGATGGAAAATACTTCACTAGATTTGGTCGACGCTCGATCGTCGACCATCGGAGGTCAAAGATGTCTTCAGGCCAAACTAAACTCTTTGGAATTTCAACCGACCCGACCATTAGTCATCAACGATTTCTCTTGGTTATCTTCAACACTTAGAAAATTTTCAACGTTTCACTTATTGATTTGGATCGTCGATCTCCAAATCGAAATGATCTGAACCATTGATTTGTCAAACTTCGCCCAACTCTATTGGCGAACCTCGATTGTCGATCTGATCCATTTTGAAAACCCTTGAAATGAATCCTAGTCATTAATCAGCACCAACCTCCCAACGGGAAAAATGAATCTCAGTCGTCGATTCTCTAACTTCACCAATCAGTTGAAAAAAAAATCTTAGTCATTGATTTGATCAACCTTTCAAATGGTCGAACCTTATTAAATTTTTAAATTTACCAAGATGAATCTGGACCATTGATCGCGACATATAACGCGATCTCGACCGTCGATCCACCAAAATTTTTGCAACTCTATAGTGGCCATTAAAACTTGGATTTTTCACCTCTGAGGTCGAATTCAACTCTGTAACTTTCATATTCACACCTCAAACCATCTCTTCAACTGCGCACTCCAACTTGAAATTTACCCACGAATTTGGGGATTTCACTTCATCCTCTCCATTTTTCCCAAATTTACACAAACTGAAGTCTACAACAATGAATTACTCAATTCGCACCCGTTCTTGGCCCATTCAAGCCTAGTGTTTGAACCTGAGGGATATGATATCATAATGTAACATGCCCTTGCCCAACTGAGGGACATGACGGTGTGGAATACTCATAAAAAATGAAATTTATGCTAACTAATTAATTTCTTGTAGCTTACAGCTACAAATTACAACAAAATTCAATTACTAATTGTTACCATTATTTAGTTGCATCTACAACATGCTAAAATGATCATGAAATGCAACCAGTAACTCAAACACAACAACATATAATCAATCTTATACACAGATTTTATGCATAGCAATAACACATGTAAAATAATGCAACAACAAGATAAAACACTTATCTTTTAAATTTGTTGTGCAACCAGTTGCTTGGGACAGATGTTCCACCCAACCATACACGTATTGTTCCATATCTCAACATCCAGTCACCCCCAAGGTAAGGCTAGTAATCCACAAAATTGGGTGGTCTCTCACTATCCACTCACAACTCAAAATCCCCACAACCCTCTATATTCTTCGACAACTACCCCAATTTTCCACTAGATTTCTTCATCTTGACCTGCCCAACCCAAGGAATGTACCCCTTCTATGATCTCAGTCCCTTGGGTGTCCCATTTTTTTATCAAGGTATCTCTGGCATAGGTAGTCAGTAATCTCTCGGCTGGGAACTCAAGGGAACTCATTGCTAGGAAGAACTACTAGTAAACAAAAACAAACACTTGTTGTTATAGTGCAACTCACTTAGGAGACAAGTTTGACAACTTGTTTCTTCAATCTTCAACTCCAAAATGCTTCGGAGATGCTCCATCATGCTCTAAAATTCTCCCTCGATGGATTCACTAGCTCCAAGTTCTCTTTCTTCCTCTCTACTTGATGTTCATGCACAAAACTCCATGTGTGAAACTGTTTTCCCAACCCATACGAATTTCCTCCTTATGACTTGTCTTTCTTGACTCACACACTTCCCCAAGTTGATTGTACTCAACCCCCATGTGCCCAGTAATTATGGGATGTGACTACTCACACCCACCCTCTTACATGAATTCAATGATTGGCTTTGTGAACACTCAATCAAAAATTGGAAGGTCCATATACCAATAGAAAATTTAGGAAAATGGGTTGAATTAATATGCATGGGTAATTCCCCCTTGGACCCCCTCTTAGGAATTATCTTAGACACTCCCCTCTCTTGTGGATTAATTCATCCCCCATCTATGTCCATGTCCCCTTAGAAGTTGGTATCACATTTTATTATTAAAACATTGAAATACAATTCACATATTACAATGCTTTGGTCGTAGCCACGCATTATATCTACATTAAGCATTAATTAAACCGGGGATTATAGTGGGGATGTTACATTGATAATTTAAGTGTGTTCCTATGAGATTCAATAGCCTTTACTATTGTAATTCTTTAACTTGCCAATTTTTGGTACCATTGTCGAGGAAGTGCTAAAATATTCAAGGAAGAAAGCAATTTTGAATGGGGATTCCACTATAAAAGGGAGAAGGAACCAAGGTTCCCAAGAGTTTCCTTTTGCAAGTTGTCTTCTTTCCTATATTCAATAGATTGTTTTTTAGAAGTATGCATGCATTGTAGGAGGGGTAATTTAGGAAGATGTTTACCAAAATTTGATGACTATACTGTAAGACACATAGGGAGTATGAGGCAAGAACAAGAAGGGAATCCTAAGTCAATAACTATATTGGAAAGTTCAAATCAAGCTTCTAAAGAACTAGAAGATAGTGTTGAGGAATCAGAGGATTTTGAAACTTCTTTGTCCTCATTTTTTGAGTTTTCCTTTATGTTCATCATGGTGGAAGGGAGAGCAAAAGGAAGAGCAAACTAAAAATAAGTGATGTTTGAGTTTCCTTACCTAGAATAGGGGTGCAAGTAAGAATCAAGAACAACAATCCAACTACTCTTCCCCATTTCTATGGAATGGATACCAAAGACCAATATATTTTTCTTTTCAACTTTGAAGTGTTTTGTAGGACCTATGACTATAAGAATGATGCTCAAAAACTAAGATTGTTCCCTTCTACATTGAAGGAGGCAGCCCTTCGGTGGTTCATGGGCCTTGATGGATACAATATTTGGACATGGGAGAAAATGAATGACCTTTTCACAAAGAAATACTAGGAATATTACAGAGTAGGAAATTCCATAGAAGAAACATTTTGAATGACTGAGGGAGAAGATAAGTCCCTAAAGGACTATGTAGAGAGATTTTACTTTAGCTACAAGATATCTACCAATTGTGTAATAGATTAAGATTCTCTTACAATAGTACTCGTCGGAGAAGTAAGAGATAAGTGGATGGGATCCCTAAACTCGATTGCATATGGAGATATCTCAAAATGTATCTATGATGAGATACAAGGTGCTTGAAAAAACTACTCAAGAGTTACTACTAGGAAGAATAATGGAACAATAGGGGGTTGTCGTACAAACTTCCAGAACTACAATTGGATTAAAAAAAATAGAGATTGAAAAATTGTTGGAAGATATGAATACAAACATATTACATTCACTAGCAATACAAATTGATACCCTCCAAATCCAACAACGACAAGAAGAGGCAAAGAAGGCTTTGGTATTTTTCTATCCAAAATACACTGAAAAGCATTCTCGCCATGATTGTCCATAAATCAATATTGAAATCTAAAGCCTTTGAAAAGACAATCATGACATCAACCAATCCCTACAATTTCTCAAATTGAGTATGAGGGAGTTGAGAAAAATATGGAGCAAATTTGTTTCACCAACTAGAGAATGAAAAGATTGTCATGCCCCATGACTCAAAGTATGCATGATCCGGATTTTATGAGCAAAACGAAATGAATACAGATTATTAAAATATGACTAACACAAAATAACAGAGATGCAATAAAATTGGTTTTCTATTCAATAAGGAAATAAGTTGAAACTGTGAAATGCAACGGAAAACAATCTTGTTGGAATGGTGGTGGCGTATCTCTGAGAATAGATGTGACGGTTGCGCTCATTCGCAAGAAGATGATTACAATGAGGATCTGAAGGCCTTTTTACAATAAACAGGAATGTCAAAAACCCAAGACATCCAAAAATCTAACCCTAGGATATGAAGTGCATGTTGTTCCTAAAGTTTGCACTAGACTGCTAAAGGGCAAAGCTAGGCCACCTCATGTTTTGGGATGATTATTCTTTTGCTAATTTGATTTTTTGGGTCAATTAGAGGGTTGGTTTTACCAAGATAGGACCATGTTTGGGTTGGAAAAATGATATGGATGAGGGTCCTCCTTGGTTGGTGGCACACTAATGACAGACAAGTGAAATAATAGAAAACAAAGGGAAACAACAAATTACTCAATGAATAATCCGTTGCAAGAAGTTCAATACTTAAAATATCATTTCAAGACATTAAACATGTATCAAAAACACAATTTCTCCCACAGGTTGAAATAAAAAAAAATCTTCACCAAGCATTAGTTGTTTTCACAGGTTGCATATCAATAAAGACAAGTTATACAATAGTCGAAGGAAATGAAATATACTTTGAAAAAATCAAAAAGTGCATTCAAGATAAGATAAAAACACATGAAGATTTGAATGAAACACTGTCATCAAGAGTATATTCACTAGGTAGAGATCTTTAATCCATGCATATAATGGGTCCAACCAGTCTGATGTATCGTTGTCCTTTCCCAAAAACCAAACCCTAAAAAAATACAGAAACTGCATATTTATCAGAGTTGTAGAGGCTCTCGTCCCTCTGGGACTGAGACTTAACTCTACATTAACAATTGTAGAACAACTTATTAACTTAACTAAAAGATTGTTGGAGTACAACAATGTATTCTTCACACTTGACTTAATCAAAAGAGTGGTTCTTATCACACACAAAAGACCACTTATTGTGCTTTGAAACTAAAAGAGTCTTGAACCGAATCATTAAAACTACCACTAGCAATGAAACTAGACTTATGCATGTGCTGGAATGAACTGGGTGATAGAAAAAGACTAGGAGCGATAGAACTGATTTATGCAATGAGTGTTGGCATGCATGTGCATTGTTTGAGGCCATTGGAGGATAACTAGTTGTATCTGGAAGCTTCTTCACATTATCTGTTTGAGGAAGAGGTAGGTCTCCCAGTGTTTTCCCCGAAGTCTTCAACCATTTTTCTTCTCCTTGTGACTTTCCTTTGACAATTTGGCTTAACGCCCAATTGGTTTCCATGCACTGCTCTTGGATTAGACGTGATAAAAGAATGTGATTGCGAAAGTTGTCAAAGGCGGTTTGGGTCCACACCGCTCCGACCCCCGCAATCCACCACAAGATGCCATGTACCTCTCTAACAATACCATGGTTTCAATTGAGGGACCGCTCAAGGATGTTAACATTCGGGAATTTTTCATCCCCGCAATGAAGTGTGGTCGTCGATCTTGTCTCAATCTATGATCTAGGTGACCCTGCTACTTTAGCGCCCCAGCTAAAGTTCTCTTTGTATGCCATATTAGAACTACCCTATCTGATTTAGCGATGGTGTCAATTTCTTAGAGCTCAGGAGCTTTTGAACGTGGAGCATGAATATCTCCCAAAGTGACGTGGCAGTGTCTCGTCACTTCGACACTTCGGAGTTCGGGAGATTTTAGATGAAAACTTTGTATAACTCCCAAAGTAGTACGGGCCCAGAGTGATGTGGTGGCCTGAAATGAATCCCATGTGTCCTAACGTATGAGTTCTATGTGTCCTGACGTATGAGTGCCATGTGTCTCAGGCGAATGAGTGTCATGTGTCTCTAAAACTTCGGGCTTCGAGAGTTTATAAATGTTGTGCTTGGAAATATCCCGAAGTAGTACAGGCCCGGTTGACGTGGAAGTCTCTCATCACTTCGGGACTTTGGGCTTCATGAGCTTGGGATGTAAAGCATGGAAATATCCTGAAGTAGTATAAGCCCAGTTGGCGTGGCAGTCTCTCGTCACTTCGGGACTTCGAGCTTCGGGAGCTCGGGATGTAAAGCATGGAAAACTCCCGAAGTAGTATGGGCTCAGTTGACGTGGCAGTCTCTCGTCAATTCAAAACTTCAGAGTTTGGTAGTTTTTCCTGGTTTTTAATCCTCACGCGACTTTGAAACTTTGAATGCATGAGAGCCATTGATCTGAACTATTCATGGGATATCCACCGTTGAAAATTGAACCTATATGTTTTCTTGTATTTCAAGCCTGAAATGGACTTCTCTGAATGTTGTATTTTTTCTCATGGTTTCTTACTATGCATACAAAGGAATCAGCGGACCTGGATGTCTCTTACGCACAAGAAAGGATTGGTGGGTCTGTTGCATGCTCAATTAGTGGAAAACATGATGACAAGTATGTCAAACTCAAACCATACATGCAATTATCTTTCAAGGAAAATAGAAATAATTCGGCGCAAAGAATCAGTCAAGCAATCCAATAAGGAAAACCAGGTCATTGAACAGATGGGAAAATGACTTTATCAACCAGAAGAGGAAAAATTTGATGAAGGCATAGGGAAATGGGACAGGGGGGGCAAGGGTGCAGACCTAGGTTACAACATTGGCTCCAAACGGGGATAGCACATCCCTATGAGGTGCTAAGAACAACAGACCAGTGCCTTTGAATTTAATACCTTGCTTCCACCTCCCTCTTCTTACCTTTGTTCTATTTGTCATCCATGCATCTCTGAAAATTAATGTTGAATCTAACCCTAGTACCTTTATTGGTCTATGGAGTCTTTATTCTCACATAACTAACTAATCAAATGAAAAAACAAAAGGAAAACATCTATGGTACAAGAGGGACCTTCCCTCATCCTTAAACAAAATAGTGTTTCAGCAAGTGCCCATTTACTAGGATGTTGTTAACAGGTCGAAGAGGAAAGAAGGATGATCATGGGAAAGAAAACATGCATAAATGGAAGTAAAAGCTGGAAGGTAACACAGCACGCATGCATGCAAGAAAGCATGCACAAGGAAAACGGCAGTTGGAGGATGAACAACACGCGTGAAGGGGAGGAAGACCTAACGTCGGTAAGGTTAGGGTTTTGGTAATACATTGTAAATGGCTAAAGAGCGTGATATATATAAATAGAGATACATAAGTATCATAGAGAGGTTGATTCACTTTTGTATTAGTTAAACTTTGGTAATGATCTATTGTAGCTAGATACGAGTTGATGCGTTATGTAATATGGTTATGGACCAATTTTGTAAGTTGTTGAGCTAGGAATAGAGGAGAGGAGGAAGATCTGAGGATTATATTGCAGGTTATGGAGCCTGGTGTGATCTAGCTCACCTCATGCAGGTCTTACCCATTAGAGGATATTACCCATTAGAGGGAATTGTAAGCACGCGGTGTTGGAGATGCAGAACTGCCATAATAAAAGAGCCAAGAGCCAAATCTTTGTGGATGTAGCCCAAGAGGGGGTGAACCACGGTAATGTCTGTGCAATGTGATGAATGCTTGTATATCTGTATTTTCTCCCAGCAGTTAATTGTTATACTTAATAAATGATTTAATGCATTGTTATGGAATACGATTGTGTTGTTCGAGAAATAAACATGAAGGATAGATGCAACCATGTGAGTAATAGTAGATTGCAATCATGATTCACAGTAGATGGCTCGTATTAATAACCCACTATCTCATACTCAATCCTAGGTTGTAAACGCCTGAGTCTTACAGCCACCCATTTAAAGCTATCTTGCGTGAGACTGTGCAGTGCACTCTCTGTACTATGTTTCCTTCTGGTCTACCAGGAGGGATGATAGTTTTAGAGGCTTTGTTGGAAACCCGAAAGACATGAACCCTAGGTCAATAACTTAGATAGTAAAAGAAAGCAGTTAAACCAACAAATGGTTCCATTGTCATGTTAGAAGGAACAAGAGAGGATTGGGTAGATGAGATAGATTGAACGAGAAAAGAATGAGCGAAACAAGAAGACCAATGAGACATTAGAAGGAAATTTTGAGACCATTGAACCCCACGAAATCAAATCAAAGGGTTGGTTGAGAACCACGGAGCTAGATTTTTCCCAGAAAGACAATAGAAACCCTAGAATCACACCTCACAAATATCTAGATAAATATGTGTTTATTGATTTACACAAAGTCTTTTTCTATGATTTTATGCATCTACTACAGGAGTGGATACTAAGGTTGAAGGATAACCACGCGACGAACCAGATCTGACAGTTAGATTGGAATCAGGTACAAATTGAGCAGTTAGAACAAGTGAACAACAAATTCACCAACGCAGTAGACTTTTGGCTTGACAATATTGTGGCAGGTTTCATCACTGAATTTGCAGTTGATACAGCGAAGTCATACAGCGCGGCAAAACAACAATTTCCACGTGGACCTCGAGGAAGGTACATTCAATCCATGTATACTTCTATTAAGATATTGTTGTATAACAAAGGTGTAATGACAATGGAATCAGACAGCTAAACTTCCCTGCGTGCATGGGGGAAGGGGGGAAACACTAACAGAGAGAGGATAAATGGAAGGAGATGAAGATAAAGGCAAGAAAGCATAGGAACCCTTGGACCCGTTCATGATGGATGACGACTAGCTCAAGTGGATCTTAGCGTCGTCAACAATGACGTGTAGCAGAGTACCTGTTAAGGTCCTAACCCGCACATAGGTAGATCAATGTATTCGGATGTAATAAAGGTCAATATTAATAAGACCTTTCAATAAAATAGAATAACGCGGATGTAAGAAGACCTAATAG
>SNQJ01S0001322.1:291519-304030 GCA_010110895.2 Picea sitchensis
GTACATGAACAAGATGATCAAAATAAGACAGAAACCAGGAGCATCCATATGAGAGATTGACCAGAGATTCAAGCTACTAAAAGGAAAAATAAAATACCTTATGACCAAGATGCAACATCGGCACCTGTTTGTCAAATCACTACTCCCACACTTAAAATATCCCCTATGACAACAAAAATTTCAAACGCGGACAGAGGCTCTGCAGGAAGCCTTGTAACTGGAAGAGAACCAGTACCAACAAACGGACCTCGCTATCAAGGAATTGAAGGAGGATTTGTATAATTTAACATTTCAACTAAACCAGAATAAGAACAAGGACAAACGAGAAGTCGTTTGGTGCACCTCATGTAGGACGGAAGGACACCACAAGAACGAATTCCCAACATTCGCGCAGTATATGGCAACAGGTATGCCAAATCCACTACGACAGGGAGGATTATGGTGTAAAATATGCAAGAAATTGGGTCACGACCCTTATCACTGCATGATGATGCAGAAATACCATACAGTTATGAAGAATTCATATTGCACCTTTTGTAAGTCAGTAGGCCATGACGACAAATATTGCAGAATTATGGAGCTAATGCAGGAAAGAACATCATATGCATACAGGGTACAGGCCGAAATGATGACTGGACAAGCAGCGCCACAGTTCAATCAAACCCCAACTCCATACAATATTGTGCAGCAGCAGTACAATATTGTGCAGAAACCATACAATAACATGTAGCCACAGTATAACCCAGCATAGCCCCAGTACAATACTTCACAGTATAATCACGCACCACAGTATAACGTGCCGAGAGGTGATCGAGCAAGCTACCGAGGAGGAGGACGAGCCAGAGGAGGTTTCGAACGCGGTTGAGGACCAGTCACATGTCACAATTGTCAACAACCGGGACATTGTGCATGGGAATGTCCACTTCCACTAGAAACTTGTATGTATTGTCACGCATCGGAACATGATACAGAGGAATGTCCAACACTACTAGTAAAGATTCAAGAAAACAGGAACCATAACAACTAGAATGTCCAATGGATTTCAGCCAAAGCTAGGGATGACGGACGAAACATCAATATAGTCACTAGTGGAGGAACAAAAACAGGAAGTGACGTTGTTTGACAGGAACCAGCACAGAACCAATGGGTAAAGAAGAACATTGAACCAAGAAAGCAGTTCAATGCGCCAAAAGAAAAGGAGACTTTTAAGGAGTCCCAACAAGAATTTCAGAAGGAGGACATAGCGTCGACTTCAACTGTGCAACAATTCAAGGAAGCCCCGGAATATGAGATGCCGCCATCATTGGATCATACCAACGGAATGCAGCCCAAGGGACAAGTAAGTACAATCAAAGGATTTTTGCAATCATGCGTGAAAATATTAAGTGATCCTTCATCTATGAAAAGACTTCAAAACATACTAGAGAAATGTAGCAGCGAGACGGAAGAAAAAATAGAACCAAAAATTGTCAATCACCTACACACCAGAAGAAGAACAAGTAGGGAATTTAGACTAAATGCTAACATTGGAGATTTCAACATGGGAGACATTATATTAGACCTAGGATCTGAAGTGAATGTGCTACCCAAGAAGACCTGGAAATGTATGGGAGAGCCAACACTGGGATGCTCAAATGTCCAATTAAAACTAGCAAACCAGCATGGAGTCCTACCAATAGGTAGACTAAAAGGAGTGAGTAGATCTTGATTGAGTGCACACTAAAGCAAACTTTGAAGTCATTGAAATAGTGGACGACACAACACCTTACCCGACACTTCTTGGTATGGATTGGGCGTTTGACAACCAGACCATACTCAATTTGAAAACTAGTAAAATGACATTTGAATACGGAGAATACAGGGTCATAGCACCACTAGATCCATCGGAAGGGGAGAGGTTTGTAGAACCCACTTGCCTGGACTTAGAGGAGATCATCCAATTGTACAGAACAACTGTGCGCGAGGAGGATTATGTAAACCCAACTGTAGACGGGGCACTCAGTTGGCGGAACATTACTTCATGCGCAATAGACTCAGACACCGGTTTAGAAAACTGGCAGCAGAGACTACACAAAGTATCCACACGAATATGTGTAAGAATAGACCACGCAGTAAGATGGGTAGGCACGGAAAACAGAGAACCACCCAGTTTCCACAGACTAAATGATTTGGAAACATTCTTGACACAATACGAAGGTGAAGTATTAGAAAACCAACGACTATTAGCACTTGACTTAGCACTCAAGGCCACACCCGCAAGATGGTGGGGTGCACATAAAGAAACCATTACAGACTAGTATCAATGTAAGTGACTATTACGCATAAGGTTTGGCGCAAAATAGGAATACAACAAACAGTATCAATACCAAGGACAAGAGGCACCAGTGGAACACTTGGCGAAGTGCAAAATGCTGTGGAAAATGACACCACCAAAGGAATGGCCTCATCACTTCATACATACTTTAGAGGGCATACCAACGAACTGGTACACAGACAAGCAATTGCACAAAGGAACTACAACATGGAGGACATTGCAACAAAACTTCACAATCACTTTTTCATTCAAGCATGAGAACCCCAACATAGACGCAACTCTCAAACGAATCAGAGGAGTAATATTCATCAAAGAACCGGAAATAGAATTTATCATAAAAGAGAAACAACGGAATAAACAGATAGTCAAGGAGCTACTATCATGTTACCATGTTTAGGAGGAAGCACCAGATGAGGATGACCCACGTGACATTCAAATCGATGAAGTCGAAGGCAAAAGAGATGTGGAAGGACCACCCATAGAATCAGAAGTCATTGCCACGCCAATCAAGGTAAATAAAGTTAACATCAAGACAATTGAACAGCCCAAAATGGCCAACATTGGAGACTATTGGGATGAGAAAACAGTAGAAAGCATCACAGAATTGGTGCATGAATATAGTGACCTTTTTCCCACCACATTTACAAAGATGAAGGGTATAGCAGGAGAACTGGGAGAGATGAAGATACCACTCAGACCAGAAGTGAGACCTATTAAACATCGACCCTATAAACTGAACCCCATATATAAACAGAAAGTGAAAGATGAGATCGATCGGATGCTTGAAGCCGGCATCATCGAACCAGTTGAGGAATCAGAATGGATAATCCCAATGGTAGTACAGGACAAGAAACAAGGAAGAGGGATTAGGATATGCATCGACTTGAGGAAGTTGAACGATGCATGCCTACACGATCCATTCCCTACACCGTTCATGGATGAAGTGTTAGAGAATGTGGGGGGACATGAAGCTTACTCATTCACTGATGGATTCTCAGGATACCATTAGATTAAGATAGCACAAAAGGATAGACAAAAGACCACGTTTGTGATGAAATGGGGATCTTATCAATACACAGTCATGCCATTTGGACTGAAGAATGCACCCGCAATATTCTCCAGAGTAGTCATCGCAGCATTTAAGGAATTCATCCATCAGTTCCTCGAAGTATACCTAGATGACTGGACAGTTTACAGTCTGCTGAAAAACCATGTGGAAGTGCTATGACTAATGTTAGAGAGATGTAGACAATGCCAGATATCGTTGAACATCAAGAAATGCATATTTGGGACATCATTTGGGATACTATTGGGAAATATAGTATGCAAACAAGGCTTGCTAGTGGATCCAACCAATATCGACGTCATTGTTAACTTACCAGCACAAAAAACAGTCTGACAGTTACAAGAAACCTTAGGGCACATAGGATACTACAGGAAGTTCATCAAAGGATATGTGCATATCACAACCCCAATGGAAAAATTGTTAAGGATACAAAGTATCAATGGAACGACAAGTGTCAACATGGTCTGAATACCCTGAAAGAAAGGATGGTTATCGCCCCGATATTAGTATTTCCAGACTGGGAAAAGACATTCCATGTGCATGTAGATGCATCAGCAATAGAACTGGGAGCTATCTTAGCTCAGCCAGGAGCAGGAAATTTGGATCATCCGATAGCGTTCGCAAGCAAAAATTTATCAAACTTAGAACAGAATTATAACACGACGGAAAGAGAAGGCCTAGTTATGGTCTATGCACTACAGAAGTTTAGACATTACCTATTGGGAAAACACTTTAAGATGTTTTCAGATCACTCAACCCTAAAATACCTAGTAAACAAGTCAGTGTTGGGGGGGATAATCTGTCGATGGTTACTGCTATTTCAAGAATTTGATTTTGAAGTAATAGTTAATCTAGGGAAACGGATGCAGGACCTGACCACCTGTCCAAGGTCACAAATGGAGAAGAACCTATGAATTTAGAATACACCTTTATGGATGCACAGTTATTCTCAGTACAGATTTTTGATGACTACTTCACAGAGATCATCCGGTACTTAAGCACAGGTAATACGCTACAAGAATATACCACTGCACAGAAGAAGAACCTAGTAGTCTGTGAAACTGATTATAAATGGATCGAAGGACACCTATACAAAATGGGTGCAGACATCATCTTGCGAAGGTACGTATTAGAGCATGAACGACCAAAAGTTTTAGCAAAATCCCACGAGGTAATCGCAGGAGGGCATTATGAAGGAAAATCTATCGCGCATAAGGTACTAAATGCATGACTATGGTGCCCAACGATTCATAGGGACTCGAAAGAGTACTGTCAGAGATGCAATGTTTGTCAAACGGTGGGAAAATCCAACAGAAGGGAGGAAATGCCACTATGACCATAAGTAACATTACAAGAATTGGATAAATGGGCAATCTACTTTGTGGGACCAATTAACCCACCAACCAAAAGAACAGGGGAAAGATACATTATCACCGCGATGGAATACCTAACAAGATGGGTGGAATTCACTCCAGTAAAAGATTGTAGCGCAGAGACAACAGCACACTTCTTGTTTGAACAAGTCATCACTAGATTTGGGTGACCAAGAGTTTTGATGAGTGACCAAGGCACACACTTCATAAATAGCACCATTCGCGCGTTGACTGAAGAATTTGAATTTCATCACCAGAAAAGCACACCGTATCACCCACAGGCAAATGGCACAGTAGAAGCCTTCAACAAAATTCTGGAAAACGCACTGACTAAGATCTGTAACGTCAATAGAGATGGCTGGGACCTCAAAGTACCAGCAGTATTATGGGCGTATGGGACCACATGCAAAACGTTGACAGGGCACACACCATTCAAGCTAGTATATGGCCAAGAATCAGCAGTGCCATTAGAATCTTTAGTACCCAGCTTATGTGTAGAAGCTATCACACAGATGACAGAATGAGGTGCAGTATAGGAAAGATTGAATTAGTTATATTCAATGGAGGAAGACCGAATCCTGGAAGGATTCCATCAACAAGTGAAGAAAGAAAGAGACAAATCTTGGCACGACTAACACATCAAGAAGAAAACATTTAAGGAAGGAGATCTAGTATTTCTCTACGACAGCAAGACGTTTCAGCACCCGGAGAAGCTCATAATGCATTGGTTAGGACCATACGAGGTAAAATTTGTCACAAACGGAGGAGCTATACAGTTAAGAGATTCAGTAGGTGCAGACCTATGAGGAATGATCAACGGGAGTTGATTGAAGTTGTATAAGGACAGACAACCACCCATCGCGCAGTAAAAAAAAAAAAATCAAATGAAAAAGAGAGCAAAAAGGAAACAAGACTAAAAAGCGCGCAGCACGCCAAAGATAGAAAGGCCACATGACGTCTGAAACACAAATTCGGCAAGGGAACGGACAACAGTTACATACAGAGGGAAAATAAGCGGGAAACAGAAATCTGGCAAAAGCAGTATGACAGGACAGCACTAAGCGGAATTAAAGCAAGTCAAGGACCGATGGGACATCACATTAAACACGCCAACAGGAGATGGCAAAGAAAATGTAATGGAAAGTACAAAACTGTCGCAGATGCATTGAACCAATAGTTATGAGGCATTAAACACATAATGGAGGAAGCGTCCTCGACAAGCGTTGTGACCAACCCATACAACACACGAGCACGAGAGCAACTAGTTTATTCACGAAAGGAAAACAGAGAGAGAATAATAGCAGTCGGAACGACAAAAACGAGACCACAAAACTCCTAGAAGTTATTCAAACTTAGCAAACATTCAACAGTCACCACCATGGCACCAATAAAGCCAGCAGAAGCCAGTCAGGCAGCCAAACCAACAAGGGTTAAAACTAGGTCATGAGGACCGCTGGAAGAGAATGAACAGCAGCAACCGAAGATCATCGACATCGATGAAATCCAATCCCCAAAGAGGACACTGGTGAACTCTACATCGATACTAGAAAAAATTCAGCAACCACAAGCAGATTCCATGAAAGTGAATACGCCAGCAGTGGCGCAGGCACCTTAGAACGAGGAAGTGGAAACCCCACAGGAAGTGCACCCAAAAAGCACCGAAGCAGCCCTGGAGGTTAATGGAACGACACAAAATATGGAAGCACCAGTGCAACCAGACAAGTCAAAAATGACCATCTCAGGTCAACCAATAGAGGAGACCATTGTGAATGCCTTGGCTTGGCCAGAATGGTTGATGGGGGAACAACTGGAAGTTGTTGGAACTTCGAACCAGCCACCGCAGCAGGAAGACAGAGTTCATATACCGAGCTCACCCCGTAAGAAACCTGTAGCAGAAATTATT
Source organism: Picea sitchensis (assembly GCA_010110895.2). Taxonomy (NCBI): domain Eukaryota; kingdom Viridiplantae; phylum Streptophyta; class Pinopsida; order Pinales; family Pinaceae; genus Picea; species Picea sitchensis. The sequence continues at coordinate 298,176 of SNQJ01S0001322.1, forward strand.
CTACCACACATACCAGCTGGAGTACATGTAGAATCGGAGTTACTGGGTCACGTTGAGAAGCTTAAGTATTCCGACCATGATGTATCAAATGAAACCAAGTTCCTGGAACTTGCACAAAGGTTCTTTATGCAGACCATAACAGTAAACCAACTTGGAGAAATGATAAGCCAGCCACACTAGTGGGCAGTTGGGATGGACAAAACATGAATCTTAGCTTTGTTGAAGCTACCACATTTTGGCAGAGGCCAGTACATGACAACATGCATCAATCAGTTGTTAGCAGTCACACATGGAAGGGAAATATGTTTGGACAAACCCGTCCCCATAATTGTTGAGCTTATCTCACAAATCACAGGGTTACCAACCCGGGGTATGGATCCCGCATTGATTTTGGATGACAAATCCAAGGAGAAAGCGTTGGTATAATAAATGAAGAATAAATATGGCACCGCCAGAGGAACGAGGGGCATCATAATCAAACGAATCAACAACGCAACTACACAACTAGGCGCAAATATCTTAGCTTGCAAATTGCTCAGAAAATGCTACAAAGAGGAAGTACCAGCATGATTCATTGCAGTTGTAGCTCAGTGCACAGAACGCACCTCCATGAGCTGGGCACCATATCTATTGAACTTATTTCAAGAGAACTGTAAGGATGCACAGGATCTAGGCAAGTTTCATTACTCATGGTTGATTACCCTAATAGCCTTCATGGGATGGCGAGAACCAGGCTATGAGGTCTTTTGTACCAGACCACAGCCAGCAGGAGCACGATACCTCTTACCGAGATCTAGGCCATAGTCCAGGCAGAAGAGGGAGAATGGAATCATATTAGAAGAATATCTATGGGATATATAGGAAGCTATCATCTGATAATGGAGAATAACACCAGAGCCTATCGCGTGATATGCAGACATCGCCAATTTATGCCTGACAAGACAGACAATGTGGATACAACCAAGGCAAGATCCATATTAACAGTGGCTACATATGCGCTACTACATAAAAGAAGGTGATATCAACATGGTCATCAGTGAATGGCCTGATTAATGGAGGATCTCAACCATTACCTGGGAAGTACCGGAAACAACAACAGAAGGAGAGGCAAAACAGGTGGAAACACAGCCTATTGAAATCCAAGTGCCCAAGAAACCACGAACTCGGAGGGGGGTGAATCAGTATCAAGTACAATTTAAAACCTTTTTCAACTTATACTTAAACCATTCAATTATATCAGTTCCCGAGGTGTAGGACAGTCGGTGACGGAGTGTGTTGTTAAACCACTCCGTGATGTTAAAGTCACCGGTTCGAANAAGATCCATATTAACAGTGGCTACATATGCGCTACTACATAAAAGAAGGTGATATCAACATGGTCATCAGTGAATGGCCTGATTAATGGAGGATCTCAACCATTACCTGGGAAGTACCGGAAACAACAACAGAAGGAGAGGCAGAACAGGTGGAAACACAGCCTCTTGAAATCCAAGTGCCCAAGAAACCACGAACTCGGAGGGGGGTGAATCAGTATCAAGTACAATTTAAAACCTTTTTCAACTTATACTTAAACCATTCAATTATATCCAATGAGCAATGAACAATAGTATAAGAGTTACACCAATACACCACAGTAGACCATGCACAATATATGAGAAAAAATCAATAGTTATTGTTCAAGGGAAGTAATGACTTCCAAAGGTAGCTACAGCTTCCAAATGTAAATGGAGGGATAAACCTCCAAGAGGAAGATACAATCCTCCAATATCAACAGAGGGTTTAACTCTCCATATTTTCCCCTTCCTTCCTCCCAATAATATATGAGAGATAAAACTTTATATCAAATCATCACCATCAACCAACCATCACATAGAACCTGATAATGTTTCATGAGAATTCTTAAACTTATGAAATTATTCAATTCTTGGAATACTCTGATCCTGTAGATAATATTACTCAATGTATCTGAAACTTCTCCAAGTTTCACTCCTTGAGTCCTCCCCAAAAGGAAGTTATATAAAGAATGGTAGACCTTATTCAATTCTGGTTTATTCAAGAGACCGAACTTGTACAGAATGTCCCGTGCTCAATATTTAACATCAAATTCTAAAACTCGCACACAAAAAACTACAGTCTGTACTATTTCCAATGAAATTGTTCCCACATCATTTGGATTCTCTATGAATAAGTTATGACTGTTTTACCCGGAACACCTGTTTATTGACTAGCTTCAGGACTGGTCAAAAACCCTATCTTCCACAGAGTGTATCTCCATAATTATAGAAAATCAAGAGATGAAACTTTTACCACAGGTACCTTGACATGTCTTCTCAATACCATAGCAATTTCACCATCTAAATCGTTCTAGAAAAAAAAATTATAGTGAAAATGGTAAGATGATCTGAAAATAACATACCTTAGAACACATCACCAAAAGACTTCATCCTCCCTTGAATTCTAGCCTTCTTTACTTATGATTTCCTATGAAATTAGACTTGTGTGTCAAATGAATGTATAATGATATTAATTGATACCATTTATGTCATTTCCTTTTAACATTAGGACCAACCTGACACTTTCTTATTTTGTAATTATTTTCTTTAATTATCTCCAGGGCCTACATGTACTTCCTTCTTCAATTCACTTTGTCATCTTCAAAAATTCATTTCTCCTCAACCATGAGGATCCACGTAATGTGCCACATACCACAGAAAACAACATGATGTATACTATCCATCCATGGGTGCTCTATCTGCATGTGCATTTTCCTTCATGTCTGAATACCTTCATCAATCTTGCAGTCCAAAACCCATGATTAGGGTTGACATCAATGACAACAACCAATCTTCCAACAGAATGAAATGGAATGAAGAGTGGGAGGAGTTTTTGAGAAACTCCCAAGCATCGCGCAAGGAAATGAACTCCATGTAGCAGGAAAGATTGACCATATTGCGTAAGAAATTGATCAATATCAGAAGGAGATTGAGAATCTTCGCAAATAACTCACACCAACCACTCCATCGGCAGTAAAGGAGCAAAGGATGCAGGAGGAAATAGCACAACTGAAGGATATGGAACAGAAGGTTAGTACAACAGTTGAATTTCTTGATAAAGCAGTGCAACTTTGGACAAGCTTGGAGGAGGATCCACAGGTCCAACCCTGGGACAAGGAAGAGGAAAGGATCAATACAATGATCCAAGAACTCAAACAGAGGTAGAAGACCATACCAATCCCAGAATGAGTCAAAGGGATGCAGGAGATGAAGAAGATGCAGGCAGAAATTATCATTGTGCAAACACAGAAACAGAAGCATCGGGTTCAAATAGATCCACTACAGGAATGGGTAGCAGAAATACTTGCACATGCAGAAGGAGATAAAACCTAGATAGCATAGACACAGACCGAATGTGCAGGATTGTTGAGCGACGAAGTGGCAGTTTAGGTAGTAGATACCATCAAGGAGAATAACGCTTAGGCACTGACAAAAGTATCAGAACGCAAGGAAAAGTTCCAGACGATCACCAAGGAGATTGAAGAATCTTAGAAGGATAAGGTGACTCAGGACAAGTCACATGTCAGTGTTAGAGGCATGTTGGAAATAGGCCGAAGAGGAAAGAAGGATAATCGTGGGAAAGAAAGTGTGCAGAAACGGAAGTAACAGCTAGAAGGTAACACAGTGCATGCACATGCAAGAAAGCGTGCATAAGGAAAATGACAGCTGGAGGAAGAACAACATGTGTGAAGGGGAGGAAGACCTAACGTCGATAAGGTTGTGGTTTTTGTAATACATTGTAAATGGCTGATAGATTTAGAGACTTTGTTGGAAACCTGAAAGACATGAACCCTAGGTCAATAACTCAGATAGTAAAAGAAAACAGTTAAACCAACATAGGCCTTCGAAGATCTTTATATCTACTAGATTGTGCAAGATAAATGTGTTATTGTCTAGAATCTCAACTACCTTAAAAGGGCCAAACCAAAGGTTATCAAACTTATTGTGCTTGGACTTGTCATCCCTTTTGGCATCCCACCTCAAGACCAGGTCACCTTCTTGAAATATCTCCTTCTTGGTTTTCTTGTCAAAGGCTAATTTGATCTTGCTCTAGTATGCTTCGGTCCTTTGATCCAGTGCTTGTATCTTTTGTTGAACCTCTATAATCCTGAAGATTTTCCTTTGGATGTCATTTGGCTCCTCAATCTCTTCCTGTAATAATTTTAGGACAGGTATACCAAGTTGGGTGGGGAAAACAACGTCCACAACATAGACAAGATGAAATGGTGAGGTTCCCAAATACTTCTTGGTGTTGATTTTGTCAGCCCACAAAGCATATTTGAGTTTAGAGTCCCAAGATTTCTTATTTTCGGTCAACAGCTTCTTGATAATTCTGATGAGAGTTTTATTTGAGGAATCTGCCAGACCATTCCATTGAGGGTAATAGGGCATGGAATGTGTAAAGGAAATCTTATGACTACCATAGAAGTCAATAATGGTGTTGGACTTGAATGCTTGGGCATTTTTTGTTATAAGCTTGTTGGGGAAGCCGAATCTGGAAAAATATTGGTTTCCAGGAAATTCATGATCACCTTGTCAGTGGAATTCCTAGTGGGCACAGCCTCGATCCACTTGGTGAAATAGTCAATGGCAGTGAGAATCCACTTATGTTTCCCACTATAGGATGGATTTATCTCACCTATGAAGTCTAACCCCCATTGTTGAAATGGACCACTGGAAGTGATAGGTTTTAGGGGTAGTGATAGTAACTTATGTTTTCCTGCAAATTTCTGACATTCATTGTAGGCCCTAACAGTAGTAAACATATCAAAGAAAAGGGTGGGCCAGTAGTACCCTACCCTTGGGATCTTGAGAGTTGTGGGCTTCCAATGTTGGTGTCCTCCACATACTCCTCTATGCATTTCTATTGTGACTTGTTTGGCTTCATTTTCATCAAGGCATTTTAATAGGATGCTAGCAGGATCCCTCCAATACAAGTTCTGGTTTGAAATGCAAAATTTGATAGCCTTCATTTTGAGAGACCTGGCCTTTGTCTTCTTCACATCTGGTGGAAATTCAAGATGCTGTAGAAAATAAATGATGTTTCTATACCAAGGTGAAGAGGAGTGATTTTCAAATACCTGCATGTTGTCTTGTCCATGTCGTATGATGGGTGCATCTGATTGGGTAAATATTTGATGTAATTCTACCACCTTACAGTTTGATTATGATAAAAATTTGGCAAGTCCTTGTCCTTTGATTACCTTGGTGGGTTTTATGTGCAGGTCATACTCCAATAGTTTGACAATCCACTTCCCTCTTTTCCCCTCACTGTCTGGCTAGACCAGAATCTCTTTGACAGTGTTGCTAGGAACAAAGGTTGTTATGCTAGATTGTAACACATATACCATGAAGGCCTTGAGTGCTTTGACCGGCACATAAGCCTGATTTTCTAATATATCATACTTCATCTCATCATCTTGGAGGGATTTTCTAAAAAAGGATATGGATTGTTCATGCCCTTCTCCATTTTTCTATAGTAGTACAATAGAAATGATCTCCTCGGAAGCAAAAGAAAAAATGAAGAAATCCTTGGTATAGTCAGGGCTGGCTAATACAAGGGCTTCAAATAAGGCTAGCTTGATCCTTTGGAATGATGATTTTTCCTCTAGAGACCATTTTATCACAGCATCTCTCTTCAACATGTTAGTGATAGGCTTCAAGATTTTGGCGAAATTTGGCACAAAGCGCCTTAGGAAGTTTATCTTGCCAATGAAAGACTGGATAGCCTTCTTATTTCTAGGGAATTTTATCTCTTGAATGGAATCGACTTGCTTCGGATCAATTTTTATACCTCTTGTT
>SNQJ01S0001322.1:304080-316133 GCA_010110895.2 Picea sitchensis
CCTTTGATCCAGTGCTTGTATCTTTTGTTGAACCTCTATAATCCTGAAGATTTTCCTTTGGATGTCATTTGGCTCCTCAATCTCTTCCTGTAATAATTTTAGGACAGGTATACCAAGTTGGGTGGGGAAAACAACGTCCACAACATAGACAAGATGAAATGGTGAGGTTCCCAAAGACTTCTTGGTGTTGATTTTGTCAGCCCACAAAGCATATTTGAGTTTAGAGTCCCAAGATTTCTTATTTTCGGTCAACAGCTTCTTGATAATTCTGATGAGAGTTTTATTTGAGGAATCTGCCAGACCATTCCACTGAGGGTAATAGGGCATGGAATGTGTAAAGGAAATCTTATGACTACCATAGAAGTCAATAATGGTGTTGGACTTGAATGCTTGGGCATTTTTTGTTATAAGCTTGTTGGGGAAGCCGAATCTGGAAAAATATTGGTTTCCAGGAAATTCATGATCACCTTGTCAGTGGAATTCCTAGTGGGCACAGCCTCGATCCACTTGGTGAAATAGTCAATGGCAGTGAGAATCCACTTATGTTTCCCACTAGAGGATGGATTTATCTCACCTATGAAGTCTAACCCCCATTGTTGAAATGGACCACTGGAAGTGATAGGTTTTAGGGGTAGTGATAGTAACTTATGTTTTCCTGCAAATTTCTGACATTCATTGTAGGCCCTAACAGTAGTAAACATATCAGAGAAAAGGGTGGGCCAGTAGTACCCTACCCTTGGGATCTTGAGAGTTGTGGGCTTCCAATGCTGGTGTCCTCCACATACTCCTCTATGCATTTCTATTGTGACTTGTTTGGCTTCATTTTCATCAAGTCATTTTAATAGGATGCTAGCAGGATCCCTCCAATACAAGTTCTGGTTTGAAATGCAAAATTTGATAGCCTTCATTTTGAGAGACATGGCCTTTGTCTTCTTCACATCTGGTGGAAATTCAAGATGCTGTAGAAAATAAATGATGTTTCTATACCAAGGTGAAGAGGAGTGATTTTCAAATACCTGCATGTTGTCTTGTCCATGTCGTATGATGGGTGCATCTGATTGGGTAAATATTTGATGTAATTCTACCACCTTACAGTTTGATTATGATAAAAATTTGGCAAGTCCTTGTCCTTTGATTACCTTGGTGGGTTTTATGTGCAGGTCATACTCCAATAGTTTGACAATCCACTTCCCTCTTTTCCCCTCACTGTCTGGCTAGACCAGAATCTCTTTGACAGTGTTGCTAGGAACAAAGGTTGTTATGCTAGATTGTAACACATATACCATGAAGGCCTTGAGTGCTTTGACCGGCACATAAGCCTGATTTTCTAATATATCATACTTCATCTCATCATCTTGGAGGGATTTTCTAAAAAAGGATATGGATTGTTCATGCCCTTCTCCATTTTTCTATAGTAGTACAATAGAAATGATCTCCTCGGAAGCAAAAGAAAAAATGAAGAAATCCTTGGTATAGTCAGGGCTGGCTAATACAAGGGCTTCAAATAAGGCTAGCTTGATCCTTTGGAATGATGATTTTTCCTCTAGAGACCATTTTATCATAGCATCTCTCTTCAACATGTTAGTGATAGGCTTCAAGATTTTGGCGAAATTTGGCACAAAGCGCCTTAGGAAGTTTATCTTGCCAATGAAAGACTGGATAGCCTTCTTATTTCTAGGGAATTTTATCTCTTGAATGGAATCGACTTGCTTCGGATCAATTTTTATACCTCTTGTTGATATGATGTGGCCCAGGAGCTTCCCTTTTGGCATGGAAAAGTGATACTTCTAGGATTCAGAGATATTTCGTATCTCCTGCATTTTCGGAAAACCTGCTCCAGATGTTGCAAATGTCCATCATTAGACTTGGAGAAAATGGTGATGTCATCCAAATACATAACCATAAATTTTTCTTTTTCCCCCACGAAAGCTATGTCCATGGCCCTCTAAAAATTGGCCCTTCGTTCATCATCCCTAAAGGCATCTTGTCGTACATGAATGTTCCCCATGGGGTGGTGAATGTTTTTTTTTCTTTTTCCTCTTCACACACGGCTATCTGGTTATAGCCAGAGTATCCATCTAACAAGGAGATCATGTGGGAACCTACCACCCTCTGTAAAATATGATCTGTATTGGGGAAGGGGTAATTGTCTTTTAGAGAACACTTGTTGAGATTTCGGAAATCAACACACAAGCATATCTCCCCATTTTTATTTCTCACGGGTACCAAGTTGGCCACCCACTTTGAGTACCTCAATGGTATTATAATCTTTTCATCCAACATTTGTTTCAACTCTTTCTCGATTATAGACATCAGCATGGGATTAAATCGTTGAATCTTCTGTCTGAATGGCTTGGAGCCAGCCTTCATAGGTATCTTGTGCTAGATGAAGTCAGTGTCAAATGTCTTTAAATTCTCATATGACCATGCAAAAGTATCAGCAAACCTTTTGATGATACTGGCATATATGTCCCTTTGTTTCGCAGCTAATGCTTTGGAAAGCTTGATGATCTTGGGATTCTCAGTGGTTCCATTATTGCAATATGTTATCTCTTCTTCTTGATCCTTCATGGTAGCTTCTATAGGAACATCGTTACTGTCAAACAACCTCTCTAGTGGCACTATTCCTCTTGGAATGTGATTGGTTTTCAGCCCACAATATCGTGGCCAGTTACTGTCTTTAGCAAATGAGATGTTTGCTAATTTTATGATTATTTTCACCTTCTTTGCTTTCTTGGTTAATTGAGATATTATAGAATTCGTCAATGGTCTGTAGAAACCTTTGCAGCTCTAGATCATCACTAAAGACTTGTCAGTGCTTTATGTTGTCTAGTATGGTTGTCTTATGCTTGATTTCCACCTGATATTTAATATTTGGACCAATGGTAGGTCTAAAAGTCTTGGCATCCAAGGCTAGAGAATCTGCCTTATGATTCTCCTCTCTGTGGATGAAGAATATATTAAATAATAGAAATAAGTTGTCGATAAGTTCCCATACCTCATTTTTGTATTGCTTGAGCCTCTGTTGTTTAGCTTGATAGATGTTCTTAACTTGATTGATGATTAACTCGGAATCACCAAAAACTTCCAAACAACCAATTTCCATGTCTTTGGCAGCCCTCAATCCCAACACGATAGCTTCATATTCAGCTACATTGTTAGTAGTTTCAAACTCCATCTTATAAGAGAGTGTTATTACCTCTTGTGAAGGGGAAATGAGGAGTATAACTGCCATGGATCCTTCCTTTGATAAAGATCCATCGAAATACATCTTCCATACTTTGTTTTGTTGATATGTCAGTGGTTGATCTTTGCATTGGCTAACCGATATCTCGGTTTCATCATCATTTAAATGAAAAAAATATTAGTCGATCTCATTGTCAACAGCATAAATCGGGTGATTGCTTGGGTTCTGATGGTCACTGACGATATAAGATAATATTACCTCTTTGTATAGCCTCCTATGTTCCCCACCGAACACAGGGATGGTGGAATAAGTGAGTTCCATCTGTAATGATCCTGCAACCTTCTTAGCCCAAGTTCTGGATAAGAGCATACCAAATTTTGGGGGAATGTCAGCCACAACAATGTCCATCACTACACTCTTCATTAGTAATTGTGCCAAAGAAGCCACCATGTATTTTATCAATCCTAGACATTTTACTTTCTTAGAATCAAATGAGTACAGGTCCTGGTAGGGTTTGATGATCTCCAGACCTAGTTCTTCCATAACAACTTTGGGCATAACATTGTGCGAGGCTCCTAAGTCCATAAGACAGTTATGCATGATCTTATCATGGAAATTTAAAGATATATAGAATGGTGTAGAAGCATCAGATCCATCCTTAATGTGAGGACCCACAGTAAAGGTCAGTTTCTCATCCTGTAGACTAATTACATTAGAATATACAATAGAAGGAGTTGGTTGCAGAACTTTCATGATGGATTTTTTGAAAGGTTCATTCTTCATCAGTTATGTCAAAGGCACAGGGATCTTGATCTTTCTCAAATCATGCTCTAGGATGAAAGAGGTTGGTGTCCTATCAGCTTCCTTTATCTCAAGGACTACAGGTTTAGGTGGGGGAAGTTGTTGAGCTTTAGATGACATATATTTCTTTGGATTAGGTGCGGGAAGGACTTCAGCCTTTTTGTTTTGATCAGATGTAGTGGCTTTGGGAGCCCCCCCCTCTTGTCCTCAAATATTATTTTTTGGGGGGTTTGCCTTGAATAACTCCCTCTTCCCCTATCTAATTATCAAACTAATTTGACAGATGTGTTACCTCATATTCTTGCTATGTTAAGTGACTAGTATAATAATTTGTTTCATTGAAAAGTACAGCAGAATCATCTACAACATCGTTGTCTACATCCATCTCCTTAATATGATTTTCTTGGAAAGGAGACGCTACCCTTTTATCATCAGCATTCCTCCTTTCTCTTTGCATTATCTTAGGGGCATCATTAGGTCTTCTAAACTGGTTTGGATTTCTATTTCTATCCCCTTGAAAAGCTTTGTTTGGTTGTTTAGATTCCCATTTTAGCTTAGTTATTTCAGTTGTCAGATCCTTCAAAGTTTCGGTCATTTCATCAAGTTTGGGATCAGATCTGGTTGGGTTAGAGGAGGCAAGGGAATGTTCTCTTTGCTTCTTATTGTCTTTATCATATCTAGTATTTAACTTGTCTGATGACAGGATATTGGATTGAACCTCAATGGATGCTTCCTACATGGAAAACAGTGTGGTGGATCTTCTCTCCCTCAGTAGAAGGGAGAACTTTGCATCAAATGCATTGTAATAAGTGATATTTGCAAAGGCTTCAGTTGGTTTGATCTCATTTGGGATTCTACCATACATCTTATTGAATCTCTTGGTGAAGTCTAAAATAGATTCACCATTCTTTCTCTTTAGAGCCCCAAACTCAGTGATGTAGTAGAGATAATCTCTCATATCTCCCCATTGCTTTATGAAAGATTCATATAAATCCTTAATATCTGCGATGGAGGCTACAGGAATACCCTGGAACCATTTCCTTACTTCCCCATCCAGAATCTGCACAAACAACATCATCCACACATCTTCATAGTTAATATTAAAGTTGTCTTCAAAGCTGTAATAGCCTACTAGATGTTCCTCAGTGGTGACATCACCCTCTCCATTATATCTTGGTAAATATTTCATGTAATCTGTGGCTGCGAGTGAATGTAAGCCTACATGCAGAACTAGGGGTGCATATCTAGCAGCAATTATGGAATTCATCCTATTAGTTTCCATGGCTTGGGAAATAGGAATCTGAATATGTATGGGAGTTGCAGGGGTGGATGTTGGACTGGATGATGAAGTAGAGTCAGGAGTTGAAGATGTCTAATGTGCCTTGGAATTTTTATTCTCAAGGCTAGAAAATTCAAGTTGCTTATGATGATGAATATAAGTAGACTCTTTGGGCACAACTTTACCCTTGAGGGGGGAGGTATATCTCTTAGCTACAATGGATTTTCTTAGTTTCCTTTCTGGATCAGAGACTATTGTGTCCTTCTCAGGGTTAGGATTAGCCTTTTTTTCTTTGATGTGTTCATATTTGGATCTATTGAGTCATTTTATGGGTGCCAGTATTTCTTTCATAAAATTTACTCAGTGGAGTCGCCACTGGATTCGTTAACCATGGAGTTGTCAAGTGAATGATATGCAGTCTAAATGTGTCTGGTCTTTGTTCACCATCAAATATCAGATCGGATCATTTTCGTTCTCCCAGGGAAATATATTTTGTTACTATGTTCCCCGGAAATGGTGCCAAAAGATGTTGGTCCTAAAGTCTGCACCTGACTGCTAAAGGACAAAGCTAGGCCACCTCAAGTTTTGGGATGATTATTCTTTTGATAATTTGATTTTTTGGGTTAGTTAGAGGGTTGGTTTTACAAAGACAGGAGCATGTTTGGGTTGGAAAAATGATATGGATGAGGGTCCTCCTTGGTTGGTGGCACACTAATGACTGGCAAGTGAAATAATAGAAAACAAAGGGAAACAACAAATTACTCAATCAATAATCTGCTGCAAGAAGTTCAATATTTAAAATATCATTTCAAGACATTAAACATGTATCAAAAACACAATTGCTCCCACAGGTTGCAATAAAAACAAATCTTCACCAAGCATTAGTTGTTTTCACAGGTTGCATATCAGTAAAGACAAGTTATACAATATCCAAAGGAAATGAAATGTACTTTGCACAAATCAAAAACTGCATTCAAGATAAGATAAAAACACATGAATATTTGAACGAAACATTGTCATCAAGAGTATATTCACCAGGTAGAGAGATTTAATCCATGAATAGAATGGGTCCAACCAGTTTGATGTATTTTTATCCTTTCCCAAAAATCGAACCCTCAAAACATAAAGAAACTGCATATTTATCAGAGTTGCAGAGGCTCTCGTCCCTCTGGGACTGAGACTTAACTCTACATTAACAATTGTAGAACAACTTATTAACTTGACTAAAACATTGTTGGAGTACAGCAATGTATTCTTCACACTTGACTTAATCAAAAGAGTGGTTCTTATCACACACAGAAGACCACTTATTGTTCTTTTAAACTAAAAGAGTCTTGAACTGAATCACTAAAACTACCACTAGCGATGAAACTAAATTGATGCATGTGTTGGAACGAACTTGGTGGAAGAAAAATACTAGGAGTGGCAAAACTGATTTATGAAATGATTATCGACATGCATGCGCATTGTTTGAGGCCACTGGAGGATAACTAGTTGTATCTGGCAGCTTCTTCACATTATTTGTTTGAGGAAGAGGTAGGTATCTCGGTGTTTTTATCGGAGTCTTCGACATTCATGTTTTCTCTGTGATGGATTGGTCACGGTCTGCTACCATTCTTCTTCTCCTCGTGACTTTCCTTCGACTATTTGTCTTAACGCCCAGTTGGTTTCCACGCATTGTTCTTGGATTAGACGTCATAAAAGCATGTGATAGAGGAAGTTGTCAAAGGCGGTTTGGGTCCACACAGCTTCAACCCCCGCAATCCACCACAAGTTGCCACGTACCTCTCCAAAAATACCATGGTTTCGATTGAGGGACCGCTCAAGGATGTTAACGTTTGGGAATTTTTCATCTCGGCAATGAATTGTGGTTGTTGATCTTGTCTCAATCTGTGATCTGGGTGACCCTGCTACTTTAGCGCCCCAGCTAAAGGTCTATCTGTATGCCATATTAAAACTCCCCTATTTGATTTAGCGATGGTGCCAATTTCTTAGAGCTCTGGAACTTTTGAACGCAAAGCATGAATATCTCTCGAAGTGATGTGGCAGTCTCTCGTCACTTCATCACTTCGGAGTTTGAGAGCTTTCAGATGAAAATTTTTTATAACTCTCGGAGTAGTATGGGCCCGGAGTGACGTGGTGGCCTGAAATGAATTCCATGTGTCCTCAAATATGAGTGTCATGTGTCCTGATGTATGAGTGCCATGTGTCTCAGGCGAATGAGTGCCATGTGTCTCAGGCGAATGAGTGACATATGTCTCTGGGACTTTGGGCTTCAGGAGTTTATGAATGTTATGCTTGGAAATCTACTAAAGTAGTATGGGCCTGGTTGACGTGGCAGTCTCTCATCACTTAGGGACTTTGGGCCTCAGGAGCTCGAGATGTAAAGCATGGAAATCTCCCGAAGTAGTACAGGCCCGGTTGATGTGGCAATCTCTTGTCACTTCGGGACTTCAGGCTTCGGGAGCTCGACATGTAAAGAATGGAAAACTCCCAAAGTAGTATGGGCATGGTTGACGTGGTAATCTCGTCACTTTGGGACTTCAGGCTTCAGGAGCTCGGGATGTAAAGCATGGAAAACTCCCGAAGTAGTACGGGCCCGACTGACGTGGTAGTATCTCGTCACTTTGGCACTTCAAAGTTAGGGAGTTTTGTCTGGTCATTAATCCTCGCACGAATTTGAAACTTTGAATGCACGAGAGTCGTTGATATGAACTATTCATGGGATATCCACCGTTGAAAATTGAACCTATCTATTTTCTTGTATTTGAAGCATGAAATGGACTGCTTTGAACACTGCATTTTTTCTCATGGTTGCTTACTATGCATACAAAGGAATTGGCAGACCTGGATGTCTCTTATGCACGAGAAAGGATTGGTGGGCCTGATGCATGCTCAATTAGTCACAAACATGATGACAAGTATTTCAAACTCAAACCAAACATGCAATTATCTTTCAAGGAAAATAGAAATAATTCAGCACAAACAATAAGTCAAGCAATCCAATAAGGAAAATCAGGTCATTGAACAGATGGGAAAATGACTTTATCAACCAGAAGAGGAAAAATTCAACGAAGGCATAAGGAAATGGGAGAGGAGGGGCCAGGGTGAAGACCTAGGCTACAACATTGTCTCCAACTGGGGATAGCACTTCCCTGTGAGGTGCTAAGAACAACATATCAAAGCCTTTGAATTTAATACCTTGCTTCMACCTCCCTCTTCTTACCTTTGTTCTGTMTTCCATCCATGCATCTTTGAAAATTAACTCTTAAGCTAACCAAAGTGCCTTTTTTGGGCTATGGAGTCTTTATTCTCACACAACTAACTAATCAAATGCAAAAACAAAAGGAAATCATCTATGGTACAAGAGGGACCTTCCCTCTTCCTTAAGCAAAATAGTGTTTTAGAAAGCACCCATTTACTGGGCCTCCAAAGATCTTTGTATCGTCTAGATTGTGCAAGATAAATGTGTTATTATCTAGAACCTCAACTACCTTAAAAGGGCCAAACCAGAGGTTATCAAACTTACCGTGCTTGGACTTGGCATCCCTTCTGGCATCCCACCTCAAGACCAGGTCACCTTTTTGAAAGATCTCCTTCTTGGTTTTCTTGTCAAAGGTTGATTTGATCTTGCTCTGGTATGCTTCGGTCCTCTGATCCAGTGCTTCTCTCTTTTTTTGAACCTCTATAATCTGGAAGATTCTCCTTAGGATGTCATTTGGCTCCTCAATCTCTTCCTGTAAGAATTTTAAGACTATTATACCAAGTTGGGTGGGAAAAACAGCGTCCACACCATAGACAAGCTGAAATGGCGAGGTTCCCAGAGACTTCTTGGTGTTTATTCTCTCGGCCCACAAAGCAAATTTGAGTTTAAAGTCCCAATATTTCTTGTTTTCAGTCAACATCTTCTTAATAATCCAGATGAGATTTTTGTTTGATGATTTTGCCAGACCATTCCCTTGAGGGTAATAGGGCGTGGAATGTGTCAAGGAAATGTTATGACTGCCATAGAAGTCAATGATAGCTTTGGACTTGAATTCTTGGGCATTGTCTATTATAATCTTGTTGGGACAGCCGAATCTAGCAAAAATATTGGTTTCCAGGAAATTCATGATCACCTTGTCAATGGCATTCTAGGTGGGCACAACCTCGATCCACTTGGTGAAATAGTCAGTGGTAGTGAGAATCCACTTATGTTGCCCACTAGAGGATGGATTTATCTCACCTATGAGGTCTAACCCCCATTTCTGAAATGGACCACTGGCAATGATAGGTTTTAGGGGTAGTGATAGTAACTTTTGTTTTCCTCCAAATTTCTAACATTCATTGCAGACCCTAACATTAGTAAATATATCAGAGAAAAGGGTGGGCCACTAGTACCCTGCCCTTTGGATATTGAGAGTTGTGGCCTTCCAATGTTGGTGTCATCCACATACTCCTCTATTCATTTATATTGTGACTTGTTTGGCTTCATTTTCATCAAGGCATTTTAACAGGATGCCAACAGAAACCCTCCAATACAAGTTCTGGTTTGAAATGCAAAATTTGATAACCTTCATTTTGAGAGACTTGGCCTTTGTCTTCTTCATATCTGGTGGACATTCAAGATGCTACAGAAAATAAATGATGTTTCTATACCAAGGTGAAGAGGAGTAATTTTCAAATACTTGCATGTTGTCTTTTCCATGATGTATGATGGGTGCATCTAATTGGGTGAACATTTGATGTAATTATAGCACCTTACAGTTTGATTATGATAACAACTTGGAAAGTACTTGTCCCTTGATCATCTTGGTGGGTTTTATGTGCAGGTCATATTCCAATAGTTTGAAAATCCACTTTTCCCCTCACTGTCTGGCTGGACCGGAATCTCTTTGACACTGCTACTAGGAACAAAGGTTGTTATGCTAGATTGTAACACATATACCCTGGAGGCCTTGAGTGATTTGACCATCTCATAAGCCTGCTTTTCTAATACATCATACTTCAACTCAGCATCTTGGAGGGATTTTCTAAAAATTTCTATGGGTTGTCCATGCCCTTCTCCATTTTTCTGTAGTAGTATAGTAGGAATGGTCTCCTCGGAAGCAAAAGAAAAAATGAAGAAATCCTTGGTATAGTCAGAGCTAGCTAATATCGGGGCTTCAAATAAATCCTACTTGATCCTTTGGAATGTTGATTTTTCCTCTAGCGACCATTTTATCACAGCATCTTTCTTCAACATGTTAGTGATATGCTTCAGGATTTCGGCAAAATTTGGCACAAAGCGCCTTAGGAAGTTTATCTTGCCAATGAAATACTGGATAGCCTTTTTATTTCTAGGGATTTCGATCTCTTGAATGGAATTGACTCACCTCGGATCAATTTTTATACCTCATGTCGATATGATGTGGCCTAGGAGCTTCCCTTCTGGCATGGCAAAGTGAGACTTCCTAGGATTCAGAGATATTCTGTATCTCCTGCATTTCCGGAAAACCTGCTCCCGGTGCTGCAAATTTTCATCGTCAAACTTGGAGAAAATGGTGATTTCATTCAAATATATAACCATAAATTTGTCTTGTTTCCCCACAAAATCTGTGTCCATGGCCCTCTGAAAACTGGCCCCTACGTTCATCAACCCAAAAGGCATCTTGTTGTACATGAAAGTTCCCCATGGGGTGGTGAATGTTGCTTTTTATTTGTCCTCTTCACACACCGTTATCTGGTTATAGCCAGAATATCCATCTAACAATGAAATCCTATGGGCACCTACCACCCTCTGTAAAATATGATCCATCTTAGGGAGGGGGTAATTGTCTTTTAGAGAACACTTGTTGAGATTTCGGAAATCAACACACAAGCGTATCTCCCCATTTTTCTTTCTCACAGGTACCAAGTTGGCCACCCAGTTTGAGTACCTCAATGGTACAATAATATTTGCATCCAGCGTTCGTTTCATCTCTTTCTCGATTATTGACATCAACATGGGATTCAATTTCTGAATCTTCTGTCTGAATGGATTGGAGCCAGCCTTTAGAGGTATCTTGTGATGGATGATGTCAATTTCAAATGTCTTTAAATCCTCATATGACCATGCAAAAGTATTAGCAAACCTTTTGATTAGAATGACATACAAGTCCCTTTGTTTCACAGCTAATGCTTTGGACAGCTTGATGATCTTGGGATTCTCAGTGGTCCCAATATTGAAATCTGTTATCTCTTCTTCTTAATCATTGATCACAGCTTCTCTGGAAACATCATTACTATCAAACAACCTCTCTAGTGGCACTAGTCCTCTTAGAATGTGATTGGTTTTCAGCTCCACAATATCATGGCCAACTACTATATTTAGTATATGAGATGTTTGTTGATTTTTTGATTCATTATTTTCACCTTCTTAGGTTTCTTGGTCAATTGAGATATTAGAGAATTCATCAATGGTCTGTAGAAAACTCTGCAGATCTAGATCATCACTAAAGACTTGCGAGTGCTTTATGTTGTCTGGTATGGCTATCCTATGCTTGATTTCCACCTGATATTTAATATTTTGACCAATGGGAGGTCTAAAAGTGTTGGCAAACAAGGCCAGAGAATCATCCTTACGATTCTCCTCTCTGGGGATGAAGGATATATTAAATAATAGAAATAAGTTGTCGATCAAGTCCCGTACCTCATTTTTGTATTGCTTGAGCCTCTGTTGTTTAGCTTGATAGATGTTCTTAACCTTATTGATGATTAACTCAGAATCACAAAAAACTACCAAAGAACCAATCGCCATGTCTTTGGCATCCCTCAATCCCAGCACCA
>SNQJ01S0001322.1:321681-332408 GCA_010110895.2 Picea sitchensis
CAGTTGGAATAGGTGGGAGGCCACCGACATCCATCTAGATCAATGCCTTATGAACATCCTGAGTATTTCAATTATGCTTGGAATAATAAGCTAAATCTACCTACAAATTGGTATTACCCTACTCCTTAGTCTTGGCTAAACCCATTTCCACCTCGACAACAAAAACAATACCCAAACTTATAAACTTAGATGCCATATTTTATTCCTTACCAACAACTCCAACAAAACTAATGGTTTTCTCATCATCGGCTCTAGATACCTTAACAAGGGTGGTAACCACCTCCTCGACAACAAGTATTGCTACTACCTCATCAATAGAACACTTCCCAACATCCTAGATCACCTCAACTACCTATACAACCTGCACCAAACCCAAACAATAATAAACAAGTATGTAACAACGATATGGTTTTTTATTAAGGTTGGTTGTCATTGATGTCAACCCTTGAAGAAAGTCTGGTAGCAAATTCTGGTAGCACAAAGGTTTGGGTAATGGACCCAAGGTTGTTTTATGTATAATGGTATGAGTTTTAATATATTTGAAGGTAATACTATTCTATATGGGTAGTACATGTCATGCCATTTCTTGTGGTATGTGGAACGTCACATAACTCCTCACGGTTTGAGAGTTATGGCCTAACGAAGTTAGAGGACCTTCATATGTTGGCTTGAAGCCCCAAAAGGTCAAAGAAGTCAAAGAGCTTGCAAAGAGGAAATTATTATTTAAATGATAAAGTCAAGTGACAAAGTCAAGAAGGATTATTTAAATAATAAAGTGAAGTGACAAAATCAAAGAATATTATTTAAATGATAAAGTGGGGTGACAAAGTCAAGGAGGGATATTTAAATGATAAAGTAATGGAGAAATTTCTAGTTATGGAAAGTGGTTAACCCTAAAAATGAGGAAAATAGGTTAAGTGACCTATAAATGGGTTAAGTGGCCTAGAAATAGGTTAAGTGACCTATAAATGGGTTAAGTGACCTAAAAATATGTTAAGTGACCTAGAAATGGGTTAAGTGACCTAAAAGATGGAGAGTATAAATAAGAGGCACGGCTCTCTCATTTGATATCACACTTGAGCATATTGCATATCTATAGGTGACTGAGGTAACCAAAGGATATCTAAGCCGAATTTCAAAGGGAAGGTGAAGAAAAGAAGGTTGGAATTCAAGGGAGGATAAATTCTTGTGATGATGCTTTCTAAGGTATGTTATTTACAGGTCATCTCACCATTTTAGCAATAACTCTTTTTTTAGAATGATTCGGACCGTGAAATTGCTATTCCATTGAGGACACATATCCAAGTATATTTTTTAAAACATCCATCTTGTGGTTCATTGTATTTTTGGAGTTACGCTCCATGGAAAATAGGGTTTGTGGTTAGTCCTGAAACTAGCCTAAATCAGGTGTTTCGGGTAAAAACGTCATAACTTATTCATAAAAGATTCAAATTTAGTAAGACCAAATGTGTTGATTAGAGTACAGTCTGTAATATTCAGTGTAAAATTTTCAGATTGATTCAACAAATATTCCATGTGGGGAACGCTCTATAAGGTCTCTCTCTAGAATAAGCTAGAATTCAGAAAGGTATGCCATTTTTGCTATAAATCATTTTCTGAGAGGTTCCAAGTAGTGACACCTGGAGGAATTGCACAAAACACACTGCAAAACATTTTTTATTAGTTTCATATATTTATTCATTACAGGTACATAGTTATTATTATTTCAAGTTAGGGTTGTTGACTAATCCAAAACTAGTCATGTGAGACTAAAGAAAAGTTTGATGAAAATGGTAATCTCTTGTTGTTAAAGTTAAGGAAGGTTTGCAGGTATGTGATCATATACACCAGGTCTATTACAGAGTTACAAATCATATTTGGATGATGAAATTGATGAGGGATTTTAGTTAAGGTATGTGTTGGGCATGGATGATTTTAGGGGCTAAATTTCGCTCGCGAGCTAATTTTCCAAGGTTTTTCCCAAAATAAGATTCGMTATTCTAAAAATAATTTGCCCAAATTCTATAGGATAAAATTATTTTACCTTAAAAATCGCCAAAATTTTATACAAACTATATAAAATCCTTATAAATTTGAATATTTTTACAAAAATATTGCCAAACATTTATAGTTGGCATATGAAGGATTAGTAAGATTCGTCAAGGTTTCTACATTTTAAAATAAATTTCCATCCTTAAAATCATCCCTGGTGTTGAGTACATGGTTGATACAAGTAGTTGATGAGTTGGCACATACATGAGGTGTATAGTTGATGATGTTGGTACATATTGATGAGTCATAGTTGACGAGTAGTTGACACATGATTGGTACATACTTGGTACATGGTTGGATGCACTTTTTTATGGTACAGGTTTGTGCATGGTTGATGCACTTGTTTATGGTATAGGTTGAGGTACAGGTTGATGCATGGTTGATGCATGGTTTAGGTTTATTGGTATAGGTTTACAGCAGTATATCTCACAGTGATAGTGTGGCAATGGTTCCATCATTCTACTTCTACTTTTGGGCGATTGGATGGGGCAAGGACAGGTAGTTGTAGCCACCTTTCGATTGTAGTCGAAGAACATAGGGGGTTGTAGACTCCTTCTGGTTGTATCCAAAGAATAGGGGAGTTGGAGCTTCCTTCCGGTTGTAGCCTGAGAAACAAGGGGGTTGGAGCCTCCTTCCAGTTGCTGCTGGAAAACAAAGGAAGTTGGTGCTTCCAATGAATGTAATTCTTCAAGATATATAAGAAAAAGCATTATGTGGTTTTCTCTCGCTTTGGGTTTCCACGTAAAACATTGGTGTACTATGTATGTGTATGATTGTTCATTTGTTCATTGATTATTTACTCTGCATATATTGGATGATAATGCTACATTGATATAACACTTGGATTATATGGTTAAAAAGGATTAAATTGCTCTATTACTGATTCACCCCCCCCCCCTCTCAGTAATCCAACAATGGTAACTCATAAAACTTACTCTATAGAATCCCTTGATTGTAATGAACTTCAAATCCATTCAGTGAAGTTGGTAGCAAACCATTTGCCACCAATCATCACCAAACTTGTTTATGAAGAACAACTACCAAACCCTAAAATTCAAATGCAACAACCCACTCCTTGTTAGGAAAAGGAGTAGCTGAAAGATAGCCCACCTTTTATAGAAAGGTTAAACTAGTATAATCTAATTACCCAACCAAAGTTTGACTTTCTAGGATAACTTAAGAACAAATGTGTTAAAATTTCCCTAATTCAATCCATCAAGGAAGTTCCCATTTATCACAAGATTGTCAAGGAACTTTGCCTGAAGAAACCAAGAAGAAAAAGGAAACATCCACAAACTATCCATGTTATAGGTCAACTTGTTGATCTCATGTTTGGGAAGGTGCTTATTTCTAAATATTCTAATATAGGTAGCCTTAAAATGAGTATTTGTATTGTTATTAAATTGATAAAAAAAAAACACCTTGATTGACTTAGGAGTAGCCATATATTTCATGACAAAGGACACACTGGAGAAAATGGAACTTTAAATACTCTTTAGATAGACCCCCGCCATCCTCCAAATGGCCAATAAATCTATTGTCGAGCTAGAAGGAATGCTAGAAGACATTATAGTCTCAATAGACTCTTGGAATTACCCAACAAATTGTATGGTCCTACAAACAAAATATGGATTAGGAGGCTACCCTTTGATTATTGGGAGACCTTGGTTGGCAATCATTGATGCTTATATTGTGGATAGAACCGGTGACATGATAGTTTCTAATGGTCAATCCCATAAAAATCTTACACTATACCCCCCATCCAAACCATTCCTAAAGGCTACAAAAACAATGTGGATTGAATATGAAGAAAGGGATACATTTTTTAAAGAGCATGCTAAAGCTATTCTTACCATTTATAGGGTCCTAACCTTGAAAAAGTTAGATGAGGATACTATGATCTCAAACTTCGTGAAAATTTGTGATCCTTTAGAGTTGAAAATTAGAGAGTTGAATCTTGAATTTGATGACAACATAACCACCAAATGAGGACCCGATGAAAGCCAATCTAACTAGCATCATATGCTTCATTGATATTCCCACTACATAATTTCCCAACTCACTAGCCATTTTACTAGATCTCTTTCTTGGTAAAAATTTGAATATCAACAGCTAGCTAAGTCCTCCCCAATAGAAAAGGCTAATGAATTTTCCATGGAAACACCACATTACCTTTGCATGGGAAGACAAATATATGATAAGAATCAACTAGGACATTTTTAGACAACATATCTACATCAATGATAACACCCATCACATTCAACAACCTCGATGTTGAATGAATCCATCCCCAAGGACATTGTTAAAACAAAGTCGTAGAAATTGTTAGATGTTGATTTCATTTACCTTATTTCAAACAACCAATGGGTCTCCCCATTGGTTATAGTGCCAGAGAAAGGAGGGAAAGTATGAGTGTGTGTGGACTACCAAGATCTCAATAAGGAAACTCAAAAGGACTTGTTTTCTTTGCCATTAATTAATCAATTACTAGATACTTTATCTTTGAAGAATTATTTTTCCTTCTTGCATGGTTTCAACAAGTATAACCAAATATAGATTGTCCTTGAAGACCAACATAAAACCACCTTTACATGTCCATGGGGTACCTTTGTTTATTGGGTCCTACTTTTTTTTCCCCTCCATGTATCATATCTCAAGGGAAACCTCTTGGGAACATCCCCCTCATTTTGATCATGTACAATTGACAATGGATCCAATTGCCTTCCTAGTGCTAGAGAGAAGGAAATCAGAGGTCATTTCACTTTGTAGAAGATTCATTAGCACCTCCAAAAATGAAGTGTTAAAGAGTGCAGACATGAGGTGGAAACAACTAATGGAGGAGCTAAAGCTATGAGAGTTGAACTCATTACCAAGGATCAAGACAAATTTCTATAGGGTTGATTTGTATATTGAGGGCCTCGGGAGGATCACCTCCAATCGCAATGGATTGAAGTTCATGTTTCCCCTCCTTACACTCCATTCCATATTTCAGATGTCTAGGAGAACTTGACATTGAGGTTGAAAAGGTAAAATAGAAGAGAATTGTTAAGATTTAAAGTTATTATCCAAAAGAGGTTGAGACTTATCCTGTGTCCTATGATCTCATAGATGAATTATTTATAGCACAAAATGTTACATAAGCATATATACCTCAATAGAGATAGATAATACTCTTTTCAACGAGAATTAGTAGCACTCCATCATTCCTCTTGAACTTAGCAATAAAAATAGAAGGGGAGCCATCATCAACAACAACAGAAAAGGAAGAAACGGAAGGAAGACCAAAAGGAGGAAAAGAAGTTGGCAAAAGCAATAATTCACAAGAAAGAACTACATGACTTATTCCTCAACAACCTTCCATTTTTCTTTGTCCTTTTATTTCTACACAAGGATGCACAAATCTCTAAGATGGGGCCTACAATGGGATTTTCAATTGGTCCATCTTATTGATCATGTATAACCATTTACCACTCCAAAATCTTGAGTTTTCCCATTATTTAGCTTGATAATTATTGAATTGATAGTTTGTTGATTAATTATTTAGACTAGTTAATTTTGGTGGTATTGTATGAGTTTTTATGTGAAAATGCTCGAGTTTTCTTCCATGTTGATGAGTAGGGGGTAATGATGTGTTTGTTGATGATTTTTTGATTTCCATAGATTTGATCACTACTATTGTAGAAAGGTTGTTGTTTTCCTTGGAATTCAGTGCCCACCACTAATATATGTCCTAATTACATCAAGGAGAAAGGTCAAGCGGGTGACAACGTCTTTCTATTTTGTGGCCCATATGTTCTCATTAGATTAAGAAGGGAGACAATGATGTGGATAGTAGAAAATTAGGGAATGTGAGGTTGACTTCCCCTGCAACTTGAATAGGGAAATAAGAGGGGCTATAGAAGTGCACATTCCATATCTCTCCAACCCAAGAAATATGGGGAATGGTTGCACACTCCACAATATCCCATCAAGGTAGTCAACCAAGAGGAAGAGTGGGTCTGCAAACCCTCCAATAGATAATCCATTCCACAACCGAGGGAGGATCGTGTACGGTAGAATCTTGTTCCTTAAAAAGCCACCATAACTAATGAAGATGAAGTTAGCAATTCTAGGGTTAAGGTTGTTAGTATGGATCTTGGATTTCCTTGAAAATTTTGAGGAATCCAAGGCGTCTTTACTCTAAATATGCTCATCTACAGCTTGAGTTAGGGTAAACAGTGGTATATTTTGAAGTTGACTACAACTAGGGTTAGAGTGCTACAAATTTGAGTTTGTAATTTGAAGTTTGTTGATGATATAAAAGACTTTTGTTCTTTCGAGATAATAAAAGTTTGCTAAAAATGGATTTACTGATCATCTTCAAGTAGGTTTAGCTTGAAGAGGTTGTTTGTGAATGCACCTTTATATATGTCTTTGCATTTTCAATTGTATTTCATAGTGTTGGTGTCTTCATTTATGTAGTTAGAATATTTATTTTATTTCCATTATGTTTTTTCCAACACACCATGAACCTATGGTTGGAAAGAGGAACTATTGTTTTTTTCAATGAAATATAGATTAGGTTTATAACCAAAGAATTGAATTTATTCTTCTACAATCAATTTATTTTCCGCGACATTGAGTTTTGAATGATCTATTTTACTTTCAACAACATAGTTTTCGTTTCTAGGAGTTACTGGGTTTTGTAGCACCAACCAATAAGTTGAATGCATTTATGCCTGGATGAATTCTATTGTAGAACAATAGAACCCCCATTGTAAGAAAATATGCATATTAAACACCTGTAATTTCCATTTGTTAAAAGAAAGTAATACACCATTATTTCCATATCTCTTTTACCCTTGAAGGTTGCACAATTTTTGCTTCACAAGTATACAATTGCCCTACTTGATAATTTAAGTGTGTTTATGCAGGTTTCAATTATCTTTATTGTTGCAATTACTCATCTCACCATAAGGCCCACTAGATAATGGTTACTCATGAGTGATGGGACCACAAATAGTAAGGGTTTTGTTGTTAAGAAGTTATTTATAGACCTAAAAGGCTATGTAATGTTTTGTCAAGTTGTTCTTGTGATTAGAGATATGTTCACAAGAGGTTGATCCCTCAAAGAGGCCCATGAATGTTGCTCTCTCTTTTGGAAATCATCAATACAAAGCTTATATTTCAAAATATTATTCTCGTTGTTTCTTGTAACTATTCTTTTAGTCTAAATATCCTGTTTATGATTCAATTTTAAGGGTTAAGAATCACTACAAGAGTTTATTCGAATACACACCTTTTAAAAAGGTTTTCACAAACACTTGGAAAAATGAAAAGCCAACAAATGCAAAGGTTGGAAACACATCAAGACAAACCCCCATGGGGAAACGTCAAAGAAAAACATGGAGCGATTAAATATTGAATCATTGATAAATATCCCTATCCTCCCTTTATGTAGTGATCCTTAACCCTAAAAATTAAACCACAAAAAAGATATTTTGAGAAGCACATGTGTAGAAGAGAAAATGAAAGAGAACAATGAGATTAATTCATGTGATATAAAACCATTGTATTGATGATTTCCAAAAGAGAGAGAACAATGTTCACAAGTATCTTCTAGGGGGCAACCTCTTATAAGAAAATCTCCAATTGCAACAACAAACACTTGAAAAAAGGAAAAGCCAACAAATGCAGAGGTTGGAAACACATCGAGACAAACCCCCAAAGGGAAACTTCAAAGAAGAACACAAAGTGATTAAATCTTGAATCATTTATAAATATCCTTGTCCTCCCTTTATGTAGCGATCCTTAACCCTAAAAATTAAAACACAAAGAAGATATTTCGAGAAGCACATGCGTAGAAGAGAACAATGAGATTAATTCATTTGAAATATAACCCTTGTATTGATGATTTCCAAAAGAGAGAGAAATGTTCATATGCATATTCTAGTGGGGAACCTCTTATGAGAAAAGCTCCAATTGCAACAACAACACTTCACAAACATTTCATATCCTTTTAGTTGTATAAATAATATTCTCAATATAAAATTCTAACTACTTGTGGTAGCATCATTAATGAGTGCTAACTACCTAGTGGGCCTTATTTGATAAAGAGGACCCTTTTTACAATAAATAAGTATCCATTAACTATCTATAGGGCCTTATTCAAAGAAGATGTCCAAACACATTAATTTACTAACTCCTAAGTACCCTAAAGTAGGGAAGTTAGGGTAGGATCCTAACACTCCAAGGGAAGCATCATGGACATATATCTAGTCATGTCAAAGGACCCAACCCTTATTTTATAGGTTATCACATATGTTACCTCGCTGAAGAGATAAAGAGTTGTCACAAATCAAATAATTAATACCAAGAAAGGAAATCAACACCTTTAACCAGTCCAAAGAAGTCATTGCATTTGGCATTGGTGGAGCCTTTATCGACGTAGAATCATTGGTTGAATGGAAAAATTGAAAAAGGAAAAAGGGAAATAAGGAAAGCTTGTTAGCATACACAGATCATAGCTAGAAGAAATAGAAGTTGAATGCATATATTTAGAAGTTGTAAATCAATTAGGTTAAAATATGACTTTGGATGATCACAATTTGAAATTAGATATTTTGACTTAGAGAAACAATTAAAAATTAATATTTGACTATATGTTTGAGTCTTTAGGAATTAAAGATTCAACATAAACCTAATAAAGGGTGAATATGTTTATAAATATTTTAGTAGAATAAAAATTATGTATTTACCAAAGAAAATAGGGAGCCTTCATGACATGAGATCAACCACAATATTAGATACAATACAACAAGTATAAATTGTGAATTCATCTTTACTTGGGGCCTATTAAGCACCGAGAGAGAAAAAAAACATTAAAATTTGTATAAATATGTTGATTCCTCCTTATGCTTAAATGATTATATACACACACACGTGCGAAAGGTGTATAAAGTGTTCTCATATCCTATAAAAAAGGTCAACATGTCCAAACTCATTTGCATTATACCACTAATCAAATCATTGCCAAAAAATTATCCATGGTTACAAAACTTCTCGTCCTCAATAGGAAACTCCCTTCCTTGTTGGTAAACCAAAAACCTATCTTGCATCCAAAACTAAAACCACTATGTGTCAGACCACAAAAATAAATTGTCTTGTGTTGAGAGCGAAACTATAATGTTTCGTTCAAAACACCTTGAACCTTGTAAGGATAAGCGAGGTAAGCGGGAATGATACCCTAAGTTTTAAGCCTTAAAGTTATGTCAGGACTTCACCTTCATGAAGTCCTAACATTAAATCTCTTAATTTATCTTTTGTGTTTTCTTCAAAATAATTCAAATAAATATAAATATGTACAAAATAAAATGAAAGAATAATGATACACATACATAATTAAAATAGACAAGATAAAAGTAAAAGTACTTAAAGAATAAATGGAACAGAAAAATAAATCTGTTGTGAAAGAAAGTATAAACATCACAATAAATAAAAGAAAATAATTATTAATATAATCCATGAATAAACTCAGCCATGAAAGCAATGCAATGATCTTTACTGATTCATATACTAGTTATGAAAAATTAACTTTTTCAAGTTCCTGTGAGAACTTGGACTAGAAATTTCTTTGGAAGATTAGGATGTAATTTGAATCATGCAAAAGCAACCAAGTGTGTAAAAAGGAAAATGATTCTACAATTTGTTTCATACCACTTCAAGTATTGTGTAACCCACGGTTAAAATTTGCATAAGATGGCGCTAATTAGCATTGAACAGAATCATAACTTCTAAAGAGAGCAAACCGTGTAGAATATAAATAACCTTAAAGAAGAAGATCAAACCAACCTCACTTTTGTAACATCCTTGCTATAATCCCCAGTTTAATTAGTGCATAATATAGATATAAATGTGGCTATGGACAAGTGATGTAATAAGCAAAATGTATTTAATGATTTTAATAAAATTATGTGATACTGATTGTTGGGAATATGGATAGAGATGGAGGATGATTAATCCATAAGAGGGGAAAATGATTTATGGGTATTAAGCCAAAACCATATTTCTGAATTTTATTATCATTTGGGAAAAACATTCTATATTATGTTCGAGTGTACGAGAGACTAATCATTGAATAAGTGTCAGTGGGGTGGTGTAGAATTCATATCCCATAGTTATTAGAAGCATGGGGTTGAACTACAATCATTATTGGGCAGCGTGAGCAGTCAACTATCTTTGGAAAATAGAGGAAAATTGTATGGGGTAATAGGTAGTTTTTCCACATTCAGTTTTGGTATTAACAACAAGAGGAGAGTAGGGAAAAAGAGCATGGGCACTAGACCAAGAAGGTTGGGAAAATTTTGGAGCATGCTGGAGCATTTTGGAGTTGGAAATTGATCAGCCATGTTGTTAGGCCTAAAGAGTGAACTCCTGAGTGAGTTTCATTGTAACAACAAGTTTTTGTTGTTGGTTGTTGGTATTTTTCCTGGCAATGAGTCATCTAATACCAGATCATTCTCTAATAAAAAATCATTATTTTTGTTAGATATCGTATTAGAGAATGATAGGAAGATCGATGACCCACATCAATGTTGCATCCTAAACATGTGTGAGGGTTAACATCCTGTCACGATGTGATAGTTGTTTCACCCACGCTACATGGTGTCCTCCCATTGGCTTTGCATCGCCAAAAT
>SNQJ01S0001322.1:332458-343112 GCA_010110895.2 Picea sitchensis
GATCTACTAGTTAATTCATTCATCTAACATTCACAACTTAACAGCAATAACAAAGTATACATCCATTCACATAACATAGGTGTTATCGTGGTTCACCCCCTCCTGGGCTACGTCCACAAATATCTGGCTCTCAAGCTCTTTATTATAGTTCGGTAATGTGTCATGTCGCACGTGCTTACAATCTTAGATCTTACTCTCTTTAACAGGCTCCCCGATCCCTGTGAGGCTTACTAGATCGCACCCAGCTCCTCAGCCTGCGATATAACCCTCGGGATTGAGTCGCTCACTTCCTCCCTAACTCACCATCTTACTAAGTAGTATATTTCTTGCAACTCTCTGCCATTCGTTCTCTGCTTTTGTCCTCTCTATATTCTCTCCCCCTCTCCCAGCCACTCTCTCTTCTTCCTCTAAGTACTTACCTATTTATATTCTTGGTTCATCAGTGATTACAATACATTACAAAAACCCTAACCATAGCGTCATTATGTCTTCCTTGATGCATGCCCCGCCTGCTTTCCTTACATGTACTGCATTTCCTTCCAACCGTCCTTTCCTCCTTTCATTCTTCTCTTCCTAAAAATAGGCTTTTCTCCTAACTAGGTATGCATCCAACAAGGGGCTATAGAAGTCCACATTCCATAGCTCTCCAACCCAATAAATATGGGGAATGGCTGCACACTCCACAATATCCCATCAAGGTAGTCGACCAAGAGGAAGAGTGGCTCTACAAACTCTCCAACATATCATCCATTCCACAACCGAGGGAGGATCCTGTATGCTAGAATATTTTTCCTTAACAAGCCACCATAACTAATGAAGATGAAGTTAGAGATTCCAGGGTTAAGGTTCTTAGTATGGAGCTTGCATTTCCTCAACAATTTTGAGGAATCCAATGCCTCTTTACTATAAATATGCTCATCTACAGCTTGAGTTAGGGTAAACAGTGGTACATTTTGAAGTTGACTGCAACTAGGGTTAGAGTGCTGCAAATTTGAGTTTGTAATTCAAATTTTGTTGATGATATAAAAGTCTTTTGTTCTTACGAGATAATCTAAGTTCGTCAAAATGGGATTTACTGATCATCTTCAATAGGGTTAGCTTGAAGAGTTTGTTGGTGAATGCACCTTTGTATATGTCTTTGCATTTTCATTTGTATTTCATAGTGTGGTTGCCTTCATTTATGTAGTTAGAATATTTATTTTATTTCGATTATCCTTTTTCCAACATACCATGAACCTATGGTTGGCAAGAGGAACTACTGGTTTTTTTTTTTTTTTAGTGCAATATAGATTAGGTTTATAACCAAAGAATTGAATTTATTCTTCTACAATCAATTTGTTTTCCGCAACATTGAGTTTTGAACAATTTATTTTACTTTCCACGACATAGTTTTAGTTTCCAGGAGTTAGGGTAGCACCAACCAATAAGTTGAATTCATTTTATGCCTGGATGAATTCTACTGTAGAACAATAGAACCCCCATTGTAAGAAAATATGCATATAAAACACATGTAATTTCCATTTGTTAAAAGAAAGTAATACACCATTATTTCCATGGCTCTTTTACCCTTGAAGGTTGCACAATTTTTGCTTCACAAGTATACAATTGCCCTACTTGATAATTTAAGTGTGTTCATGCGGATTTCAACTATCTTTATTGTTGCAATTCTTCATCTCACCTAAGGCCCACTAGTTGATGGTTACTCATGAGTGATGGGACCACATGTAGTAAGGGTTTTGCTATTAAGAAGTTATTTATAAATCTAAAAGGATATGTAATGTTTTGTCAAGTTGTTGTTGTAATTAGAGATATGTTCACAAGAGGTTGCTCCCTCAAAGAGGCCCATGGATGTTGCTCTCTCTTTTGGAAATCATCAATACAAGGCTTATATTTCAAAATATTATTCTCGTTGTTTCTTGTAACTATTATTTTAGTCTAAATATCTTGTTTATGATTCAATTTTAAGTGTTAAGAATCATTACAAGAGTTTATTTGAATACACACCTTTTAAAAAGGTTTTCCCAAACACTTGAAAAAAGGAAAAACCAACAAATGCAGAGGTTGGAAACACATCGAGACAAACCCCCATAGGGAAACTTCAAATAAGAACACAGAGTGATTAAATATTGAATCATTGATAAATATCCCTATCCTCCCTTTATGTAGTGATCCTTAACCCTAAAAATTAAACCACAAAAAAGATATTTTGAGAAGCACATGTGTAGAAGAGAAAATGAAAGAGAGCAATGAGATTAATTCATGTGAAATATAACCCTTGTATTGATGATTTCCAAAAGAGAGAGCAATGTTCACAAGCATCTTCGAGGGGGAACCTCTTATGAGCAAAGCTCCAATTGCAACAACAAACACTTAAAAAAAGGAAAAACCAACAAATGTAAAGGTTGGAAACACATTGAGACAAAGCCCCAAACGGAAACTTCAAAGAAGAACACATAGTGATTAAATATTGAATCATTGATAAATATCCCTATCCTCCCTTTATGTAGTGATCCTTAACCCTAAAAATTAAACCACAAAGAAGATATTCCGAGAAGCACATGTGTAGAAGAGAAAATGAAAGAGAACAATGAGATTAATTCATGTGAAATATAACCCTTGTATTGATGATTTCTAAAAGAGAGAGAGAAATGTTCATATGCATCTTCGAGGGGGAAACCTCTTATGAGCAAAGATCCAATTGCAACAACAACACTTCACAAAAATTTCATATCCTTTTAGCTCTATAAATAATAATCTCAATATAAAATTTTAACTACTTGTGGTAGCATCATTAATGAGTGCTAACTACCTAGTGGGCCTTATTTGATAAAGAGGACCCTTTTACATTAAATAACTATCCATTAACTATCTATAGGGCCTTATTCAAAGAAGATGTCGAGACACATTAATTTACTAACTCCTAAGTACCCTAAAGTAGGGAAGTTAGGATAGGATCCTAACACTCCAAGGGAAGCATCATCGACATAGATATAGTCATGTAAAAGGAACCAACACTTATTTTATAGGTTATCACATATGTTACCTCATTGAAGGGATAAAGAGTTGTTACAAATCAAATAATTCAGACCAAGAAAATAAATCAATGCCTTTAACTAGTCAAAAGAAGTCATTTCATTTGGCATTGGTGGAGCCTTTATCGACCTAAAATCATTGGTTGAATGGAAAAAATGAAAAAGGAAAAAGGGAAATAAGGAAATCTTGTCAGCATACACAGATCATAGCTAGAAAAAATAGAAGTTGAATGCATATCTTTAGAAGTTGTAAATCAATTAGGTTAAAATATGACTTTGGATTATCACAATTTGAAATTAGATATTTTGACTTAGAGAAATAATTAAAAATTAATATTTGACTATACGTTTGACTCTTTAGGAGTTAAAGATTCAACATCAACCTAATAAAGGGTGAATATGTTTATAGATATTTTAGTAAAATAAAAATTATTTATTTACCAAAGAAAATAGGGAGCCTTCATTGTGCCAGACTATATGTAAAATATTGAATTGAAAGAACTCGCACAACTGAAATAAATTATCCTTAATCCCAAGGAATTTACCATTCTAGTTCCATAGTACAACTAAAATAAATTCACATGACTCAAATGGAAATCACACAATTGAAATGAAACTAATTGGGTAGTGTATACCAGAGAGAGGGGATCCTAATCCTGCCTCTCCTGGCATATACTTCCAAGAAGGACTACACCAAAGAACTCTTAATATACAGCAAGATTCTCTTTATTCCAACATCCAAATTATTATAATCCTTCTCCTTCACTAATGAACTGAACTCATGAACTATGAACTCTGCCCTCACTCCCCCAGCTGAATAACATCCTCTCTTATTTATACATTTAGCTTCCCCTTCATAAATGGAAAAAAAATTACAACAACATGGGATTAGATCCTAAACAAGTGGATCTACAACCAACAAATCCTAGATCCTAAAGATGTGGATCTTCTCCACCAAATATTGGATTTGATCTAAGATAATTTGGAGAAAATAATAATAATATATTTCATGAGAACCATGTGCTCAAATAGTAATTTATGAAATCACAATATCTACTCTAAATAATCATTAAAACATGGGAAATCAACCAATTTAGTGTAATTATTGCACATGAATCTCATGTAAGGTAATAATGAACAAATAAAGGAATAGGAGTGATGAAGGAAATGATAATGAAGGGGTAAAATGAATGAAATATGGCTAAATGGCATCATACAATGTGTTATTTCTGAGGCCCAACATCTCCCCCACACTTAATTCATTGCATGTTTTCATGCAATCAAAGATACTTAGGAGGTAGTTTCATTGATGCCACATGCAAATGGATAATGATGGATAGATAATGAAATGTAAAGCGCAATGAAATGGAGTGTAAGGGAATGAATAAATGGAAAGTTTTATGTGTATGAATTCCCAAGTTTAATAACTACCTAGAAAATAGAAATTGCTTTACCTAACTTTACTTCTCTTGGTGGATGTTGGTCTGAGAGACAAATGCTTAACTCTGGCTCGCTTGATGAAGAATGTTGATTATGTTGATGATGTTGAAGAGTATTGTTGTTCAAGAAGATAATTGACGTTGATGTTGAAAGTGAATCTGAATTTGTTAACTATTATTGAAGTTGTAGTTACATAAATGTTTGAAAACTTGAAAATTGAAAAAATGTTGAAAATCATGGTTGATAGGTGGATGAGCATCTCATATTGTTTGGAATTATCTCCAAATGATGATATGGTCTTGGAATGCATGCAACCATTCAAAGCTACAAATTAGCTACAGAAAGTTGGTTGTAGCTTTTTGCAAAAATGTTTATAATTTTATAAAATCAGTTTTAAATCATACTGGTGCATCCCCTTTTCATACATTTTTTAGTGAATTCTACCCCCCTTGTTCAATTTTATGTGTGGGGCACAAGATCCATGTCGTAGAATTTTTAGTTTCACTGCCATCTATTTACAAATGAAGCTGCAAAATTGCCTCTACAAATAGTCACCTACAGGAAATTCTGCAAATTATATAAAAGTCTTCTTCAAAGATGTACCTATAAATTCTTCATGATGCATTTTTCAGAGATTTTGCTTATGCCTTACTCAATTTTTCAATTTCTCTACAAAATCCATATTTCATAAAAAAAATATTTCAACCCCATCTACTTGCAATCTCTATGCAAAAAGTGCCTCTGAGAATGGCAATTTGGCTGTAACAACCTTTCTATAGCTGCATAATCACTTGGAATTTGAAAAATGATTTTTGAGTCAAACAAAATGTTTATGTTTTGTGGCTATGAGTGATAAATGAAAAATAAATATCTTCCCTCCCCCACACTCAAGTTCTTGCATGTCCTCATCCATGGAAAGTAGGTGGAGAATCTTGCATAAACATTTATGGAGATATTTTGCAAAAATTTCCCTTCTTCAACAACACATAAAAGTGTTTCCCATGCCCACTAGCCTCTCTGGAAAAAACAACCAACAGATGATACACACCTCTTTTCAAAGGATAATCATGAATTTGATCGGTTGCATTCTCTATCATAATCTTCCATTGCCTTGATCTCATTTTCTATCTCCTTCAATTCATATATGATGCCCACATCTATATGGATCTGCAACTCAACTACAGAATCAGAGTCTAGTTGTAGTTATAATATTTAAATTGTTTTTACCAAAGAATGCATGAAAATATAAAAAGATGGACATTTCTAATTTGTGATCCTTATAGATCAGGGCATGAGTTCAAGTCAAATAAAGAAAAACAAGTGAATGTGATGGGCATGCAAAATATGGAAGGCAAAATAATTGGCAAAAAGGTGACAAAGGTAAGAGCATTATGAGGTTACAAGAGATTTATTCCATGTTGTCGAATTCATTGATGTTGCTCTGGATCTGCAAAGAAAAGGTATCCTTTTGCTTTTTAAAATATAACTCTAGTTGTGTTGAAGAAAAATATTCTACAGGAATTCCTTGAGACTTGAGAATAGAAGCTTTGTTTTCCATCAATGTTATCACTAGTGACACAACAAGATCAATTCCAACCTTTGTAAGTGTAGGAATTTGGTAACAAAAATACTTTCCATCTCCTATTGGCATAAGATAAAAACAATCCTTTCTTGCTAAAAACTGTCTCAATGACCTCAAGTTGTCGTCCTCTAAAGTTGGAATTTTCAAAATTTTGTTGTAAAATCTTTGATAGTCGTTCCTTTTGATTGCCATAAGTGAACTTTTCATTTGCACTTTTGGTTGAAGACTTCGATGCTGGTATAAGACAATAAATTATTGTGCAATCTTGATTAGCATCCTTCAACATATCTACTAAATTAATATGTGCATCATTCATGAGATCTTTGTATTGAACTGAACTGCAACCACAACAATAGTCACTGCTATACCAAAGAAGTATAAAATTCCCATAAAGTTGTTTTCGGACCAGTTCCAATGTTGCCCGTTGCTTATCAATCCTTTTGTTAATACTAAGAATGTAAAAATGGCAAAGAATAATCCAATTTTTCCTATTATTGTTACTACACCATTGAGCTTTACCTATAGTGGACTTTCATCAACATCGCCTTCACTCAAGGTTGCCATCAATTTACCCCATTGATTTTTCATGCCTATTGTTGTGACGAACATCTGTGTCAACAATTTTACAAGTGTAATATTACAACTGTATTAGCAAACTTCGTAAACCAATTTCTCACCAACCACACACTCGGTTAGGCTGAATTTTTGCATGCAAGTTTTTATCATTCCAATGCATCTCCACACCAAAAATCAAAGAAACCCACATCACGGATTTCGGAAAAAAGGGAAAAATGGATGAAGGTGACTATGCTTGGTTTCCCCAAAAATTACGAATTGGGTTTTGTTGAAACTTTGAGAGATTATTCATCTTACCTTGGTGCATCTGCTCACCAAATTTTGTGAGGACCTGGATCATCGTTTGAAAGATATCCACGTTTCAATTACTGCTCTGTTTTTAAAAACGTGGATGAATAACATGTGAACTAGTCATCACAATTTTTCCTACCCTAAGCGCCCACTGATCACAAACATGCGTGAATTATTTCGTTTTTGCATGCCAATACAGGAACATTGAGTGGGGAGCTGCCAAACAATACCATGATTGAAATCAAACTACTAATAAAAGCCTCATGGATGACTAGTGATTCTCATTCTATGGATTCACCACAATATGAACAAGATATGGAGGCATGGGTATCGAAGAATTGGTAAGATTGTTTAGTTTCTATTTTAAAGAGAAGTTTTCATAGAATCAGGAATTGGTTGCAAGAGAATTGTGATTTGTATCTAGAGGATTTTGAAAACACTGCCATGTATATTCCTTCACAAATTCAAACTCGTATCCGTACCTGTTTTGTGCGAGCAAACAATTCATTTGCAAATTCAATCTCATACTCCTACTTGTTCATTGCCAACAATGACTTCTTTTCCAATTCAAACTCTAATGCACCTGCGTCTAGGAGTTGCTTTGACTCTTTCCTCTGAAATTCCATTTGAAAGATTGTTCTTATGTCACATATGCTCTTTTGTTCTGTGGTTTTTTGTTAACATTTCCAATTGTTAACATAAAAATTAGTGTTTATCTCTTGTATATGTGACGACCCCTCTTCTTACAACTACAAGCGAAGCAGAAGTGCAACTTTTTTTTTTGTTTTTAGGCAAGAAGGCGACGACGACAATGATTAAACCACTCCACTGGCGACGAATGCAAGCACGCAGTCCAGGCAACAGACTACTATGACACCACACACTAGCACGAGGGGAACTAGGTGAAACCTACGTAGTACAACGAGGAGGAACGACTACCTGCCCGACGAAACAAGATACGCCTACAAGCTAAGGGAGAACATCCCCCTCCCAACACAATGGCCTTGATGAACAAGACTAGACCTCAAGGCGCGTGAACCAACCTAATGAGGGTGTTCTACCCAGGGGCAAAAAGCTTCTTACAACGCTCAACAACACCCACTTAGAACGCGTCAAACTCGACCAAGTTCTCGTTCGTCGCTACCCAATAAGGCGCACCATGATCCCCTCATCAGGAATCATGTCATCCTCGGGTGATAGACGCATCCACAACTTGGCACAACACATCCTATCTGGACCGAGGACTCTATATAAATTCGACGCGTTAAGACGAAACAATGGACAAGGAGACCACACCCACCCCAAACAACGGGTCGGCAAGACACGGGATGACGTCAACAAGAAAATAAAAGTTGTTACATGACAACGCAACAACCCAACCCCTTCATCTAGTCTAAATTGGCCAATACTAAATTGGCGTTAAATACGGATCTACTTTAACTCGTCTAGATCACTAAGTCTGTGATTTTCCACCTAACTAACATGATAAATAGTTATATGTTAGTGAGTCTAAATTACCAATTTAGACACCCACTATATATCAATGATCATTAACCACAAATCAAAATTTAGCAAGCGAATACTACTACTAGTTAATGGATTTCAATTCTACAGTAATCCTTAAACCAATCTGATTCACGAGTCTAAAAATTTAGAATTTAGACATTATTACAATCAATCTAACATTATTACAATCAATCTAACATTATCACAATCTCAAATATCATTAATTAAGGTCTAAGCGGGCAAACCTAAATTAATCTCAAATTTCAATATAACTAGCAATTGACATTAAATAATAACGTTATCTACATCAAGGCAGAATGCAACAATGAAACATTTATTAACTCATTAAATTACCACATGTTGTTTATCTATACTAACCATACCCAATGACAGCTTATCTATTAACATTAAAAGTACTGTTGAGAAATGACTATGCCAAGTAAGCGGGCTAAGTTAATGCGAATGGTGAATATAACCATAAATGTCAATTCATAATTTAATGCTATCTTGTTGTTTTTCTAAATTTAATGTTATATCAGGCTATTTAATGCTACCTTGTTGTTTTAAAATTTGATGTTATATCAGACTAATCAATGCACACATGATGTTAATATTAACTAATTCCGACCACATTAATTGACAATGCTAAATCAGAAAAGGAGGAATGTTGTCCAGAATTAATAAGCCAATAAAAACGTTGTCAGGTAGGGTAACACGCAAGGGTAATAGTTGACAGTTTCAAGGCAAAAACGCCATCTCCAGAAAGGTGAAATCACGACCTCACAAAGGCAAGAATTCTACCATGCAGCCAAGGTAACATATGGCAGTTATTTTGGCACAATCGCAGGCAACAATTAAGGAAAACTCGTGGTCAAACGACCGCAACGCAGTCCACATTTAAAGACAATTTTGTGGTCAACAACAGGAAAACACAGACCTAATTTTCATGGCAATTTTGTGGTCAATGACAGGAAGACGAGGACATCCATTAATGGCAAAACGTTGTGCCCAACGCACCAGAAGGAAACCACCTGGTCGTCATTATTTAAAGGAAGGATCATTGGGCAACGCACCAGAATGGAAACTACATTGTCGTAATCATTAAAAAAAAGGAAATCGTCATGCAAGTCGCACCAGAAGGAAACTATATTGTCGAAGAAACGTTTGATGCCAAGTAATTCATTTTTATAAAAATCAAGTGGATTTTTAACATGGCAGCCTTCGTTGGGTGAGAATCGCTATTGAAGTAAAATAAAAGAAGAAGAAAATCTCAATTCTATGGTTGTGGGGTTAAATAAATATCGGTCTATGGAGTGTGGATACAAAGGGTAAACATCGCAGTGCTAATTCACCCACGAATTGCATTTAAATTGCAAAGAACAATTAATCACTAGCCAACAGAATTACAAGCGTAGAGCTAAATTATTTGTTAATATAAACGCAGAGTTAAATGTATCCATCAATGCACAAACATGCAAAGTCAAATTATTCATCAATGCATCCAACGCAGAGTTAAATTGTTCATTAATGCATAAAACGCAGAGTAAATTTATCTAGCAATGCATAAAAAGTAGTCAAGAATGTAAAAACGCAGAGAACAGTAAGAGAATGCAAGGATCCAAGGAAAAGTCATTGAAATG
Organism: Picea sitchensis; assembly: GCA_010110895.2. NCBI lineage: Eukaryota > Viridiplantae > Streptophyta > Pinopsida > Pinales > Pinaceae > Picea > Picea sitchensis. The sequence continues at coordinate 342,526 of SNQJ01S0001322.1, forward strand.
ACCGTAGAGGTTTTATCAGCCTAAGCATCAAGAAAATCCAAGGTTAAGCCCTCAAGGCACGGAGACAAAAACAAGCGCAAAGATAAACCAACAAGGACGCCATGAAATACATACGGAGAGGCACTTTTGCTAGAAGGCGCAAGACAACAATCAGCCAAGGACAACAATGGAGGTAGACGGCTGACAGGAACTGTTATCACTCTGTAAATTTCCTAGAGGTTGAAAAAGAGGAAATCTGCAAAGGTAACCTTAACCAACCACTTTTAGAGTTGGATTCTAGCCCTTCCAGCTCCAGAGAGGGATCTCTCTGTATGATTTAGCTTTGTTTACTTTTAGGTTTTAGGCTAGTTAAAGAAATCATTGGTTTGTTTTGTTGTAAAAGGTTTTTTAAAGTTGGTTGAAACAAATTACACATCCATTGGGCTATGCGGTTTGTACTTAAAATTCGAGATGCAATCAGAAACGCAGAAGAAATCTTTCACAAGGCGAGATAACAAGCTTACTGGATCTTTAATAATTTAAGTGATGGACAGAAGAAAGATTAGGAAAATAACTCCAATTAACAAGCACTTAAGAATCTCTTAACT
>SNQJ01S0001322.1:343122-358292 GCA_010110895.2 Picea sitchensis
GTATTAGAGAATGATAGGAAGATCGATGACCCACATCAATGTTGCATCCTAAACATGTGTGAGGGTTAACATCCTGTCACGATGTGATAGTTGTTTCACCCACGCTACATGGTGTCCTCCCATTGGCTTTGCATCGCCAAAATCCTTATGGAAAACCACCTTGCTACCATGTGATACCACTCATGGTATCTCTCAATACCACCTCGCCTAATGTGGCACCAACGTCAGCCTTGGGCCCGCCACCATCCATTGTAGACCCTGCCACCTACCACCTTTTTATTGGTCGGAGAAACTGGCATGCTCCTCGATCCAATGGTGGAGATCAGGGGACAATAAATGAACCACAATGATCTTGCATCATCAACAAGTGTGAGGGTTAACAGCCCTCCGTGATGAGATATGGGTTTTTCCCACGATACATGGTGTATTCCTATTGGTTTCGTATCATCAAGAGTTATTTCCAAAACTACCATGGAGCCATGCGATACCACTTACCGCCCTGCTCTGATACCACTTGTGGTATCAGTTGTTTCTCTGTTAGTAGCTCTGCCACCGTGGAAGTCCACATCACCACTACCACCTCATCGCCACATCACCTGCCGCATGGCCTCCACATCATGTTGACGTCATGGTATGGAAAACTTCCCCAATTTTCCAAATTATCAAAATTTCCCAAATTTAAAAAATGTGTGTTTTTGAAATTCTTGTCAGGGCGACCATGAAACTCTATACTTAGCTTCTCATCACCAATTTCAGACCTATGCATATCAATTCAAACTCTACACCCGAAATTCGACACAAATTCTCAATGAATTTCACTGTAGAAATTGGGGCTTTTGCCAAATTTCACCCAATTTCACCCGGGGATGCTCTAGATTGTCCCAAATTAGACTAATTACAAGCCCAAAACACTCATTCAGAGTTTAAAATTTAGGATTTTAACCCCTAATCCCAACTCCTCAAATTCCTCATGAATTTTTCCCCAATTTCACTAGAGTAATTTAACAAATATATTTGCAAACAACCCCTAAGCTTTAAATATGCAAATTAGCTTATGTGTGTTAAGTCTAGCTCATGCAGGGTTGATGTTGAACTTGTGGCTCTGATACCAATATGTAAAATTCCCAAGCTTAACCAAGGAACATTACTTGCGGAAAATACACATAAATCGAAAAAAAATCTTCTAATCCATTTCCTGTAGCTTACAACCACAAATTATACATAGAATTAATGAGATTTTGATGCCCATAATTAAATACATATACAAAATTCTAAATGAACATGAATGTTGCTAATAAATAATCTATAATAGCACATAAAACCATTCTCATTCATAGATTAAAATGCATAACCATAAGACTCATAAGAAAACTCAAATAATAGATAAACACTTATCTTTAAAGCAAAGTTTGTGCAACCAACTGCTTGGGAAGGAGGTTCCACCCAAACATAGACTTTTTGTTCTAGATCTCAACACCAAGTCGCCCAGGAGGGATGGCTAGGAATCCACAAAAGAAGGGTGACTCTCACAATCCACTCACAACTTAATAACCCACCGGTATTCTCTTACAGCTATCTCAAATTTCCTCCATCTCTCTTCAACTTGACTTGCCCAACCCAAAGAATGTACCCTTTCACTGCTCTCACTCCATCGGGCGCCCCATTCATTTATCAGGGTCTCTCTGGCACAAGTAACCAGGAATCTCTCTACTAGGAACTCAAGGGAACTCACTGCAAGGAAAACTAACAACAACAAACACTTGTTGTTACAAAGCAACTCACTTAGGAGTTCATCTTCAGGCCTAACAACATGATTCTTCAATTTCCAACTCCAAAACACTCCATCATGCCCAAAAAAATTACCAACCTTCTTGTTCTAGCTCCCATGCTCTTTTTCCCTACTCTCCTCTTGTTGTTCATGCCAAAACTGAATGGGGAAAAATTGTCTATTACCCCATATGAATTTCCTTTATTTTCCCAAGATAGTTGGTTGCTCACTCTACCCAATGTTGATTGTACTTCAACCCCATGCTTCTAATAACTATGGGATGTTATTTATACACCCACCCACTGACGCTTATTCAATGATTAGGCTCTCGTACACTCAAACAGAAAATAGGAGATTTTTCCCAAATGATAATAAAATTCAGAAATATGGTTTTGGCTTAATACCCATAAACCATTTTCCCCTCTTATGGATTAATCATCCTCCATATCTATCCATATTCCCAGCAGTTGGTATCACATTATTTTTATTAAAATCATAAAATACATTTCACATATTACATCATTTGGCCATACCCACATTCATATCTACATTATGCATTAATTAAATTGGGGATCATAGCGGGGATGTTACAAAAGTTAGGTTGATTTGATCTTCTTCTTTAAGGTTATTTATATTCTACATGGTTTGCTCTCTTTAGAAGTTATGTTTATGTTCGTTTCTAATTAGTGCTATCTTATGCAAATTTCAACTGTGGGTTACACAATACTTGAAGTGGTATGAGCCAAATTGTAGAATCATTTTCCTTTTTACGCACTTGGTTACCTTTTTCATGATTCAGATTACATCCTAAGCTTCCAAAGAACTTTCTAGTCGTGGTTTTCTTACATACCCCTAGGTCGCGGTTTCTTAGCCACAAGCTAGTCCCGCAAGTCACGAACACGGTAGAAAACAAAAAACAAATTATGCATAGGGCTTGGAATTGAGCAAGAAAGTGGTCGTTGGAAAAGCTATTGGAAAGGAGAATTTGTTTATGAACCTAGAAAATTGATTTGGGTAGTTTATGTTATAGCCAATGCAAAAGAATATGATTGGTGGCATTAGAAAGCATAAAACTTTATGGATTATTTTCCATAAATGTGTATGTATATATTTTTTTAATAAAAATTGTTTGCATGCACAAACTTTCTTTTAAATACTTTCTTGCATAATTTAGAGGTACAAGAAGGCAATTTGGTTCTTGTATCAAAACCACAACCATGGGAGATGCCCAAGGGTCCTATAATCATGAATTGTTTAAATAATCTTACTATATTATTTTAAAGATCGGGGTCCTATTATTTTAGCTATTGTTTTATTGTTTTCCCTAGGAGGCCCATTTCAGGCCTCAAAATTTCTCTAATACAAAATATTTTATGATACAATTGTATATTACTCATGGCGAAGCAGCTAAGTGGAAGAGTGAAATCGAGTCAAGAGTGGAGGACGTCATTTATATCCTTGAATATCATCAGGTAATTACCTAGTTAGAAGAAAAAAATTCTTTAACCTCAATTGAGTATGTTGAAAATCTAGAATCTCTTGGTAATGAAAATGCAAAGCTAAAAATTGATCTATTGAAACAAGTAGAAGAGACTATAAAAAAAGATAATTAAATAACAAGATTGACATATGTATGTGAAGACATTGTCGAGCATGTTGATGAAATGTTGGCTTGTAGATTGTGTGATAGTATCTCTGCTATATACTCGAAGGAACCATGACACAAATTCTGGATTAAGTGTTGTGTCTCTTATGTGAAGACATATTTCCAAAATCCTAGGAAATTATGTGGATTGTATTTTTATTTCAACCTGAAAGGAAGAAATATTCTTTGTGAACTCTACCCACACGATAACGAGCTTTAACAAAGGTTAATATTTCCACCAAACCCCTATGTTGGGGACATGTAACTTAAGGCATTTATGTCCTAGCTATAGTATGAAACAAGACCAGAAGGAAGACCAAAAGGAGGAAAAGAAGTTGGAAAAATCAATAATTCACAACAAGAAAGAACTACATGACTTATTCCTCAACAACCTTCCATTATTCTTTGTCCTTTTCTTTTTGCACAAGGATGCACAAATCTATAAGTTGGGGGCTACAATGGGCTCTTGAATTAGTCCATCTATTGATCATGCATAACCATTTACCACTCCAAAATCTTGAGTTTTGCCCATTACTTAGCTTGATAATTATTGAATTGAACAATTTTGTAGCCATTGATAGTTTGTTGATTAATTGTTTAGACTGGTTAATTTTGATGGTATTTTATGAGTTGTTAAGAGAAAATTCTTGAGTTTTCTTCCATGTTGATGAGTAGGGAGTAATGATGTGTTTGTTAATGATTTTTTTATTTCCATAGATTTGATCACTACCATTGTAGAAAGGTTGTTGTTTTCCTTGGAATTCAGTGCCCACCACTAACACATGTCCTAATTACATCAAGGAGAAAGGTCAAGCGGGTGACAACGTCTTTCTATTTTGTGGCCCATATGTGCTCATTAGTTTAAGAAGGGAGACAATGCTATGGCTAGTAGAAAAATAGGGCATTCAAGGCTGACTTCCCCTGCAACTTCAATATGGAAATAAGAGGGGCCATAGAAGTTCACATTCTATAGCTCTCCAACCCAAGAAATATGGGGAATGGTTTCACACTCCACAATATCCCATCAAGGTGGTCGACCAAGAGGAAGAGTGGCTCTGCAAACTCTCCAACAGATCATCCATTCCACAACCGAGGGAGGATCGTGTATGCTAGAATCTTGTTCCTTAAAAGGCCACCATAACTAATGAAGATGAAGTTAGCAATTCTAGGTTAAGTTTGTTAGTATGGAGCTTGGATTTCCTTGACAATTTTGTGGAATCCGAGGCCTCTTTACTCTAAATATGCTCATCTATAGCTTGAGTTGGGGTAAACAGTAGTATATTTTGAAGTTGACTACAACTAGGGTTAGAGTGCTGCAAATTTGAGTTTGTAATTTGAAGTTTGTTGATGAGATAAAAGACTTTTGTTCTTTTGAGATAATCTAAGTTCATCAAAATGAGATTTATTGATCATCCTAAAGTAGGATTAGCTTGAAAAGGTTGTTGGTGAATGCACCTTTGGATATTTCTTTGCATTTGCATTTGTATTTCATTGTGTTGTTGTCTTCATTTATGTAGTTAGAATATTTATTTTATTTCGATTATCCTTTTTCCAACATATCACGAACCTATGGTTGGCAAGAGAAACTATTGTTTTTTTCAGTGAAATATAGATTAGGTTTATAACCAAAGAATTGAATTTATTCTTCTACAATCAATTTTGTTTCCATAACATTAAGTTTTGAACAATTTAATTTACTTTCAAAAACATAGTTTTAGTTTTGAGTTAGGGGGTTTTGTAGCACCAACCAATAAGTTGAATGTATTTTATGCATGGATGAATTCTATTGTAGAACAATAGAACCCCCATTGTAAGAAAAGATGCATATAAAACACCTGTAATTTCCATTTGTTAAAAGAAAGTAATACATCATTATTTCCATAGCTCTTTTACCCTTGAAGGTTGCACAATTTTTGCTTCACAAGTATATAATTGCCCTAACTTGATCATTTAAGTGTGTTCATGCGGGTTTCAACTATCTTCATTTTTTCAATTCTTCATCTCACCATAAGGCCCACTAGTTGTTGGTTACTCATGAGTGATGGGACCACAAGTAGTAAGGGTTTTTCTATTAAGAAGTTATTTATAGAGCTAAAAGGCTATGTAATGTTTTGTCAAGTTGTTGTTGTAATTAGAGATATGTTCACAAGACGTTGCTCCCTCAAAGAGGCCCATGAATGTTGCTCTCTCTTTTGGAAATAATCAATACAAGGCATATATTTCAAAATATTATGCTCGTTGTCTCTTGTAATTATTATTTTAGTCTAAATATCTTATTTATGATTCAATTTTAAGGGTTAAGAATCACTACAAGAGTTTATTTGAATTCACACCTTTTAGAAAGGTTTTCACAAACACTTGAAAAAAGGAAAAACCAACAAATGAAGAGATTGGAAATAGATCAAGACAAACACCCATAGGGAAACTTCAAAGAAGAACACATAGTGATTAAATATTGAATCATTGATAAATATCCATATCCTCCCTTTATGTAGTGATCCTTAACCCTAAAAATTAAACCACAAAAAGGATATTTCGAGAAGCACATGTGTAGAAGAGAAAATGAAAGAGGACAATGAGATTAATTCATGTGAAATATAACCCTTGTATTGATGATTTCCAAAAGAGAGAGCAATGTTCACAAGCATCTTCGAGGGGGCAACCTCTTATGAGAAAATCTCCAATTGCAACAACAAATACTTGAAAAGGGGAAAAACCAACAAATGCAGAGTTTGGAAACACATTGAGACAAACCCCCAAAGGGAAACTTTAAAGAAGAAAACAGAGTGATTAAATCTTGAATCATTGATAAATATCCATATCCTCCCTTTATGCAGTGTTCCTTAACCCTAAAAATTAAACCACAAAAAAGATATTTCGAGAAGCACATGTGTAGAAGAGAAAATGAAAGAGAACAATGAGATTAATTCATGTAAAATATAACCCTTATATTGATGATTTCCAAAAGAGAGAGCAATGTTCATATGCATCTTCGAGGGGGAAACCTCTTATGAGTAGAGCTCCAATTGCAACAACAACACATCACAAACATTTCATATCCTTTTTCTCTATAAATAATATTCTCAATATAAAATTCTAACTACTTGTGGTAGCATCATTAATGAGTTCTAACTACCTACTGGGCCTTATATGATAAAGAGGATCCTTTTACATTAAATAACTATCCATTAACTATATATAGGGACTTATTCAAAGAATATGTCTAGAAACATTAATTTACTAACTCCTAACTACCCTAAATTAGGGAAGTTAGGGTAGGATCCTAACACTCCAAGGGAAGCATCATGGACATAGATCTAGTCATGTCAAAGGACCCAACCCTTCTTTTATAGGTTATCACATATGCTACCTCGTTGAAGGGATAAAGAGTTGTCACAAATCAAACAATTCAAACCAAGAAAGGAAATCAATGCCTTTAACCAATCCAAAGAAGTCATTTCATTTGGCATTGGTGGAGCCTTTATCAACCTAGAATCATCGGTTGAATGGAAAAAATGAAAAATGAAAAAGGGAAATAAGGAAAGCTTGTTAGTATACACATATCATAGCTAGAAGAAATAGAAGTTGAATGCATATCTTTAGAAGTTGTAAATAAATTAGGTTAAAATATGACTTTGGATGATCACAATTTGAAATTAGATATTTTGACTTAGAGAAACAATTAAAGTTTAATATTTGACTATATGTGTGAGTCTTTAGGAGTTAAAGATACAACATCAACCTAATCAAGGGTGAATATGTTTATAAATATTTCAGTAAAATAAAAATTATTTATTTACCAAAGAAAATAGGGAGCCTTCATGACATGAGATCAATCACAATATTAGATACAATACAACAAGTATAAATTATGAATTCATCTTTACTTGGGGCCTATTAAGCACAAGAGAGATCACAAACATTGAAATTTGTATAAATTTGTTGATTCCTTCTTTTTCTTAAACGATTACACGCGTGCGCGCGAAAGGTGTATAAAGTGTTCTTGTATCCTTTAAAAAAGGTCAACATGTCCAAACTCATTTGCATCATACCACTCATAAAATCATTACCAAAAATTTATCCACCGTTACAAAACTCCTCGTCCTCAATAGGAAACTCCCTTCCTTGTTGGTAAACCAAAAACCTATCTTGCATCCAAAACTAAAATCACTATGTCTCAAACCACAAAAATAAATTGTCTTGTGTTGAGAGCGAAACTATAATGTTTCGTTCAAAACACCTCGAACCTTAAATAAATTGTCTTGTGTTGAGAGCGAAACTATAATGTTTCGTTCAAAACACCTCGAACCTTGTAAGGCTAAGCGAGGTAATTGGGAATGATAACCTAAGTTTTAAGCCTAAAAGTTATGGCTAGGACTTCTCATTCATGAAGTCCTAACATTAAATCTCTTAATTTATCTTTTGTGTTTTCTTCAAAAATAATTCAAATAAATATAAATGTGTACAAAATAAAATGAAAGAATAATGATACACATACATAGTTAAAATAGATAAGATAAAAGTAAAAATACTTAAAGGATAAATGGAACAGAAAAATAAATTTGTTGCGAAAGAAAGTATAAACATCACAATAAATAAAACAAAATAATTATTAATTTAATACATGAATAAACACAACCATGAAAGCAATGCAACGATCTTTATTGATTCGTATACTAGTTATGAAAAAATAACTTTTTTAAGTTCCTGTGAGAACTTGGACCAGAAAGTTATTTGGAATCTTAGGATGTAATTTGAATCATGCAAAAGCAACGAAGTGCATAAATAGGAAAATGATTCTACAGTCTGGCTCATACCACTTCAAGTATTGTGTAACCCACGGTTAAAATTTGCATAAGATAGCGCTAATTACAACTGAACAGAATCATAAATTATAAAGAGAACAAACCATGTAGAATATAAATAACCTTAAAGAAGAAGATCAAACCAACCTCACTTTTGTAACATCCCCGCTATAATCTCCAATTTAATTAATGCATAATGTAGACATGAATGTGGTTATGGCCAAGCGATGTAATATGCAAAATGTATTTTATGATTTTAATAAAAATAATGTGATACCAATTGTTGGGAATATGGATAGAGACGGAGGATGATTAATCCATAAGAGGGGAAAATGGTTTGTGGGTATTAAGCCAAAACCATATTTTTGAATTTTATTATCATTTGGGAAAAATCTTCATTTTTTTGTTTTAGTGTAGGAGAGCCTAATCATTGAATAAGTGTCAGTGGGTGGGCGTAGAAGTCACATCCCATAGTTATTAGAAGCATGGGGTTGAAGTACAATCAACATTGGGCAAAGTGAGAATTCAACTATCTTGGGAAAAAAAAGGAAATGTGTATGGGGTAATAGGCAGTTTTTCCACATTCAGTTTTGGCATGAACAATAAGAGGAGAGGATGGAAAAAGATCATGGGAGCTAGACCAACAAGGCTGGGAAAATTTTGGAGCATGCTCAAGCATTTTAGAGTTGGAAATTGAAGATCCTGGTTGTTAGGCATGAAGAGTGAACTCATAAGTGAGTTTGATTGTAACAACAAGTGTTTGTTGTTGGTTGTTGGTAGTTTTCCTGGCAGTGAGGCATCTAATACCAAATCATTATTTTCGTTAGATATGGTATTAGAGAATGATAGGAAGATTGATGACCCACATCAATGTTGCATCATGAACATGCGTGAGGGTTAACATCACGTCACGATGTGATAGTTGTTTCACCCACACTACATGGCATCCTCCCATTGGCTTTGCATCGCCAAAATCCTTATGGAAAACAACCTTGCTACTGTGCAATACCACACATGGGATCACTCAATACTGCCTCACCTCATGTGGCTCCCACGTCAACCTTGGGCCCGCCACCATGCATTGTAGACCCTGCCACCTACCACCTTTTTGTTGGTTGGAGAAACTCGCATGCTCCTCGATCCAAGAGTGGAGATCAAAGGATGATAAACGACCCACAATGATCTCGCATCATCAACATGCACGAGGGTTAACATCCCTCTGGGATGCGATAGTGGTTTTTCCCACGATATGTGGTGTACTCCTATTGGTTTCATATCGCTAAGAGTTATTTCCAAAACTGCCATGGATCCATGCGATACCATTTACCGCCTTGCTCCGATAGCACTTGTGGTATCGGTTGTCATTATGTCGATAGCCTTGCCACTGTGGAAATCCACGTCACCACTACCACCTCATCGCCACATCACCTACCATGTGGCCTCCACATCATGTTGACGTCATGGTATGGAAAACTTCCCCAAATTTTCCAAATTATCAAAATTTCCCAAATTTAAAAAAATGCGTGGTTTTGAAATTTTTGTGAGGGCATCCATGAAAATCTATACTTAGCTTCTCATGACCAATTTCGGCCATGTGCATGTCAATTAGACCTCTACACTTGAAATTTGACACTTCCCATGTCAATCATGTCAATCTATAATATCACATAAAATCATTCTTATTCACAGAGTAAAATGCACAACCATAAGACTCATAAGAAAACTCACATAATAGATAAACACTTATCTTTAAAAAAAAGTATGTGCAACCAACTGCTTGGGAAGGAGGTTCCACCCAAACATAGACTTGTTATTCCAGATCTCAATAGCAAGTCACCCATGGGGGATGTCTAGGAATCCACAAAAGAAAGGTGCCTCTCACAATCCACTCACAACTTAATAACCCACTGGTATTCTCTTACAGTTATCCTGAATTTCCTCCATCTCTCTTCCTCTTGACTTGACAACCCAAGGAACGTACCCTTTCACTGTTCTCAGTCCATCAAGTATCCCATTCATTTATCAGGCTCTCTCTGGCACAAGTAACCAGGAATCTCTCTGCTAGGAAATCAAGGGAACTCACTGCGAGGACAACTACCAACAACAAACACTTGTTGTTACAATGCAACTCACTTAGGAGTTCACTCTTCAAGCCTAACAACCTATATCTTCAATTTCCAACTCCAAAACACTCCAGCATGCTCAAAAAATTTCCCAACATTCTTGGTCTAGCTCCCATGCTCTTTTTCCCTAGTCTCCTCTTGTTCTTCATGCCAAAATTGAATGTGGAAAAACTGCCTATTACCCAATACAAATTTCCTCTATTTTCCCAAGATAGTTGACTTCTCACTCTACCCAATGTTGATTGTACTTCAACCCAATGCTTCTAATAACTATGGGATGTGACTTTGACACCCACCCACTAATACTTATTCAATGATTAGGCTCTCGTACACTCAAACAGAAGATAGAATATTTTTCCCAAATGATAATAAAATTTAGAAATATGGTTTTGGCTTAATACCCATAAACCATTTTCCCCTCTTATGGATTAATAATCCTCCATCTCTATCCATATTCCCAACAGTTGGTATCACATTATTTTTATTAAAATCTAAAATACATTTTTCATATTATATCGCTTGGCCATAGCCACATTCATATCTACATTATGCATTAATTAAATTGGGTATTATAGCGGGGATGTTACAAAAGTGAGGTCGTTTTGATCTTCTTCTTTAAGGTTGTTTATATTCTACATGGTTTTCTCTCTTTAGAAGTTATGATTCTGTTCAGTGCTAATTACTGCTACCTTATGCAAATTTTAATTGTGGGTTACACAATACTTGAAGTGGTATGAGCCAGATTATAGAATCATTTTCCTTTTTATGCACTTGGTTGCTTTTTTCATGATTAAGATTACATCCTAATCTTCCAAAGAACTTTATGGTCACGGTTTTCTTAGATACCCCTAGGTCGTGGTTTCTTAGCCATAAGCTAGTCCCGCAAGTCATGAAAATGCTAGCAAAAAACTATATATATATATATATATATATATTCCCAGGGCTCAGAATTAAGCAAGAAAGCGATCATTGGAAAAGTTATTGGAGAGGAGAATTTGTTTATGAGTCTAGAAAATTGATTTGGGTAGTTTATGTTATAGCCAACGCAAAAGAATATGATTGGTGGCATTAGAAAGCATAAAAATTTATGGATTCTTTTCCATAAATGTGTATGTATATATTTTGTCTAATAAAAATTGTTTGCATGCACAAACTTTCTTTTAAATACTTTCTTGCAAAATTTAGAGGTACAAGAAGACAGTTTGGTTCTTGTATCAGAACCACAACCATGGAAGATGCCCAAGGGTCCTATAATCATGAATCGTTTAAATAATCTTACTATATTATTTTAAAGCTCGGGGTTCTATTATTTTAGCTATTGTTTTATTATTTTCCTTAGGAGGCCCATTTCAGGCCTCAAATTTCTCTAATTCGGAAGATTTTATGATACAATTGTAGATTACTCATGGCGAAGCAGCTAAGTGGAAGAGTGAAACCGAGTCGAGAGGGGAGGACGTCATTTCTATCCTTGAATATCATCAGGTAATTACCTAGTTAGAAGAAAAAAATTCTTTAACCTCAATTGAGTATGTTGAAAATCTAGAATCTCTTGCTAACGAAAATGCAAATCTAAAAATTGATTTGTTGAAACAAGTAGAAGAGACTATACAAAAAGCTAATTAAATAAGAAGGTTGACATATGTATGTAAAGACATTGTCAAGCATGTTGATGAAATGTTGGCTTGTATATCGCCTGCTAGTGTCTATGCTATATACTCGAAGGAACCATGACACAAATTCTGGATTAAGTGTTGTGTCCCTTAGGTGAAGACATATTTCCAAAATCCTAGGAAATTATGTGCATTGTATTTTTATTTCACCCTAAAAAGAAGAAATCTTCTTTGTGAACTCTACCCACATGATAACGAGCTTTAACAAAGGTTAATATTGCCACCAAACCCCTATGTTGGGGACATGTAACTTAAGGCATTTATGTCCTAGCTATAGTATGAAACCATTAGGAGTTGCAAATCATTGCATGCCTAAAGAGATGGAAGCAAATTTGAATGTGAGAGAAGGTGCAAGACCAAGAGAGGTTTGGATGAATCATGTACAATTAACAATGGGTCTAATTTCCTTCTTAGTGCTAGAGAGAAGGCAATCATAGGTCATTTTATTTTTAGCATATTCATTAGCACGACAAAAAATGAAGTGTTAAGGAGTGCAGACATGAGGTAGCAAGAACTAATGGAGGAGCTAAAACTATGAGAGTTTCACTCATTGTCAAGGATCGAGACAAATATCTATAGGGTTGATTTGTATATTGAGGGCCTCGAGAGGATCACCTCCAATTGGATTGAATTGAAGTTCATGTTTCCCCTCTTTACACTCCATTGCATATTTCAAATTCTAGGAGAACTTGACATTGAGTTTAAAAAGGTAATATAGAAGAGAATTGTTAAGCTTTAAAGTTATTATCCAAAGGAGGCTGAAACTTATTCCATGGCCTATGATCTCAAAGATGAATTATTTATAGCAGAAAAGGTTACATAAGCATATATAGCTCAATAGGGATAGATAATACTCTTTTCAATGGGAATGAGTAGCATTCCATCATTCCTCTTGAGATTAGCAATAAAAATAGAAGGGGAGCCATCATCATCAACAACAACAACAAAGGAAGAAATAGAAGGAAGACCAAAAGGAGGAAAAGAAGCTGGCAAAAGCAATAATTCACAACAACAAAGACCTACATGACTTATTCCTCAACAACCTTCCATTTTTCTTTGTCCTTTTCTTTTTGCACAAGGATGCGCAAATATCTAAGATGGGGGCTACAATGGGCTCTTGAATTGGTCCATATTACTAATCATGTATAACCATTTACCACTCCAAAATCTTGAGTTTTGCCCATTATCTAGCTTGATAATTATTGAATTCACCAATTTTGTAGCCATTTATAGTTTGTTGATTAATTATTTAGATTGGTTAATTTTGATGGTATTTTATGAGTTGTTATGTGAAAATGCTCGAGTTTTCTTCCATGTTGATGAGTAGGGGGTAATGATGTGTTTGTTGATGATTTTTTTATTTCCATAGATTTGATCACTACTATTGTAGAAAGGTTGTTGTTTTCCTTGGAATTCAGTTCCCACCTGATGCAGGAGCATCTACGATGTCATGACGCGAGCCAGCGTGGAGGAAAGAGAAGAATAGTTGGACAGCACCAGCGCATACCTTTTTGAATTACTTTGAAAAGATTGTTGCGTCGTCGTTTGAACGAATGCATTTATATGAAGCGCATTTGTAATGTAATGTAGATAAGAAGGCATTTAACAGTTTTAAATGTTGGTAGATAGGGTTAGCTGTAGATTAGACAGTTCCATTTCCGAGAGGGAAAACGAATATAGGCACCCTCCTTGTATAATAGAAATTATTATTCAGCATTAGCATAGAAGAGCAGGAGGAGAGAAACTCAGAGAACTGGTGAAGAATCCCCATGTATAGATATTGAATTAATAGTAAAGCTTTGATTCAAATTCCATGGCTGTGATTATTCTCTGTGTGTTGTTGATATTATGTTGTTGCATATTTGCTTCTTGTTTTGCCTATTGTCTATATGATGCATATGTGATTGCATGGCAGGTTCGGAATCTGAGGGAATGAGTCTTAATTGTTTCTCTGTCTAAGCCAGGAGATTCTTGCATAGAGTGCAGTGGAATTCCTCCGCATAGAGTGTGTCGAGGAGGTTGGACAGATTAACTCTCGTTCTCAATTGCCCAGAAGTTGTATGGGTGTATTCAGATCATGCAGGTGAGTGCAGGTTGAATTGAAGACTCAGAGGCAAGCCTGGGAGGAGGAGAACAGGGAAGCCCTGATTCCATTCCATGGACATGTTTATTTTCGGCATGTTGTTGGCATTGTGCCTTTGCATATTAGCTTCCTGTTACTTACTTCTTTCATATGCTTATTACGTGATTCTATGGAAGAATTGAGTACAGAGGGGTCTGAGTAGGAAGCTGGTGAAAGCTCAGGAGGGAGAGTTCCTTACAAGTATGGTGGAACAGACCCAGGTGGAGCCCGAACGGGAGAAGTTTTGGAGCGAAGGACTCTTCTAGAGGAAGAGAATCGGCGACTTGAACCCCTGGGAAAGAGTTAACCTTCAATCTCAAGTAGAAACCGCTTGTCGTCGCATATCGGCATATCGGGGTTGGCGAGTCCAAGAGTTGCATGCACGTCGAAATCACGGTAGCGATTTCTGGTTTCCGTGGGAGTGTCGACTTATGGAAGAAAACGTGGCACGTGACTTCGGAACGTCGGGTTTCGGGAGTTGAAGAGCCAAGCAGCTGGTCTCATACGTCGCGAACTCGCGAAGGGGACGAGCTAGCGATAATCAGGTATCGGCGACTCGGGCCTCGGAAGTCGGAGTGGTAACACTTCGGACTCGCAGGAAGCGAAGCGCGAGAAGGCGAGATCGAGAGTCTCGGCATCTCGGTGCATCGGATATCGGGTGGTGAAATCCTAAGTGGTTGGGAGCGCGAGAGGCGGAGTCCCGATTCCCCGAAGAAGAAAAAAAAAAAGAAGAACCGTTAAAGTTCTTCGGGCCCCTGGAAAGCGAAGGTCCCGATAGTGTGACCGCCCGCCGAGGGGTGGTTGCGTTAGAGTGGTATCAGAGCGGGAAGTGGAGCTCTCTTTGTTCAGGTAGCAGAGAGAAGAAGATTTCACCATGCCGCCCAGAAGAGAGACGCAATCTCCTGATCGTGAAGACAGGGATGCCCGAAGAAGGGGTAGGCCAGCAGGTAATGCTGAGATAGAGCGAGAGATGAGAGATCTCCGAGCCAGACTTGAAGAAATGGAGACCACCCAGAGACGTCGTGTTGGTGCAGCAG
>SNQJ01S0001322.1:359278-370567 GCA_010110895.2 Picea sitchensis
GTTGGACAGATTAACTCTCGTTCTCAATTGCCCAGAAGTTGTATGGGTGTATTCAGACCGTGCAAGTGAGTGCAGGTTGAATTGAAGACTCAGAGGCAAGCCTGGGAGGAGGAGAATAGGGAAGCCCTGATTCCATTCCATGGACATGTTTATTTTCGGCCTGCTGTTGGCATTGTGCCTTTGCATATTAGCTTCCTGTTACTTACTTCTTTCATATGCTTCTTACGTGATTCTATGGAATAATTGAGTACAGAGGGGTCTGAGTAGGAAGCTGGTGAAAGCTCAGGAGGGAGAGTTCCTTACAAGTATGGTGGAACAAACCCAGGTGGAGCCTGAACGGGAGAAGATTTGGAGCGAAGGACTCTTCTAGAGGAAGAGAATCGGCAACTTGAACCCCTGGGAAAGAGTTAACCTTCAATCTCAAGTAGAACCCACTTGTCGTCGCATATCGGCATATCGGGGTTGGCGAGTGCAAGAGTTGCATGCACGTTGAAATCGCGGTAGCGATTTCTGGTTTCCGTGGGAGTGTCGACTTACGGAGGAACACGTGGCACGTGACTTCTGAACGTCGGGTTTCGGGAGTTGAAGAGCCAAGCAGTTGGTCTCATACGCCGCGAACTCGCGAAGGGGGATGAGCTAGCGATAATCGGGTATCAGTGACTTGGGCCTCGGAAGTCGGAGTGGTAACACTTCGGACTCGCGGGAAGCGAAGTCGCGAGAAGGCGAGATCGAGAGTCTCGGCATCTCGGTGCATTGGATATCGGGTGGTGAAATCCTGAGTGGTTGGGAGCATGAGAGGCGAAGTCCCGATTCCCCGAAGAAGAAAAAAAAGAGAATCGTTAAAGTTCTTTGGGCCCGTGGAAAGCGAAGGTTCTGGTAGTGTGACCGCCGCCGAGGGGTGGTTGCGTCAGAGTGGTATCAGAGTGGGAAGTGGAGCTCTCTTTGTTCAGGTAGCAGAGAGAAGAAGATTTTTCCATGCCGCCCAGAAGAGAGAGGCAATCTCCTGATCGTGAAGACAAGGATGCCCGAAGAAGGGGTAGGCCAGCAGGTAATGCTGAGATAGAGAGAGAGATGAGAGATCTCCGAGCCAGACTTGAAGAAATGGAGACCACCCAGAGACGTGGTGTTGGTGCAGCAGAGTTCAGTGATCCCGAGATTGAAGAGGAAGCTGGACATGCTGAAGAAGAAGTCACAGCAGAGGATGCATCAACCGAAAGGCTGATTAGAGCCATTTCGAGGATGAGCTCGAAGACGAATATGGACATTCCCGCCTATGAGGGAGGTCTAGACGCAGAGGAATTGCTGTATTGGATCCGAGCATTGGATACATACTTCGATTACGAAGATATCGAAGAAGACAAGAAAATAAGGCATGTTGTTACCAAGCTAAAAGGACATGCAGCCTTGTGGTGGGACGAGCTGCAGACAGACATGCGTTCCAAAGGAAAACAGAAGATAAAAAGTTGGGATCGGATGATCGCTAAAATGAAGGCAAAGTTCATTCCGAGGGATTACCATATCACTCTGTTCAGGCGCATTCAAAACCTGAGACAAAAGTTGATGACGGTGAGAGAATACACCGAAGAATTCTACAGGCTCAACATCAGAGCGGGTCATCGGGAGAGTGATGATGAAAAGGTGGCTAGATATCTGAATGGTCTTAGGTATGAAATTCAGGATGAATTGAGCATGGTCACCATCCGGACAGTTTAGGATGCGTACCAGATGGCTCTGAAGGCCGAAGAAAAGCTGAGCCGCAAGCAGGGACAGTGAGGGCGAGGCAGGAGCCAGCCTAGAGGTAAGACGGTTGCCCAAGAAAGAACTCAGAAGCCTCAGGGTAGAGTTGAAAGAGGTGGAACCTCACAGCAGCGGCAATAAGATGCTGAGACGATGAGGCAACATACTAAGCAGGGTGGCGGATATGCTGACGCCAACGTAATTCCTCGTACCCGAGGTAGAGGAAGAGGCCGTGGGGGAGTTATCACATGTTTCACATGTGGAAAAGACGGTCACAAAGTCGTTGACTGTCTAGAAAGGAAGATGGACCGAGGAAAAGCCCACGTCGTTGAGGCGCAGAGGCGTGACGTTGAGGATGAAACCACTAGAAGTGGGGAGTCACTGACAGTGCACAAGGCTCTCTTGAAACCTGAGAAAGAGGTGGACAGCTCAGCGCAGAGATGCAGACTGTTTCGGACGACTTGCAAGACCAAGGGCTGGAAATGCAAGGTCATAGTGGACAGCGGAAGCACTGATAATCTCGTTTCGACTGAGATGGTGGAGAAGCTGGAGCTGAAAACAAACAAACACCCGAGTCCATATAAAGTGACATGGCTGCAGAAAGGACACCAGGTATGTGTTACGAGACAATGCTTGGTTGTTAACATGGAGATGAGGTTTATTCATGGTAATAAAATCACATTACACTATTTGGTTGTTAACATGGAGATGAGGTTTATTCATGGTAATAAAAAAATAATATTTTTATTTAAATATAACGTTTCCTTCCATTGATGATAAATTGTTTGACTAGAAAGAATAAATAAAAGATTGTTACGATTATTTATCTTATGATACTAACGAGTTATATAAACAACATAGAACATATGCAAACTTGGGACCTACTATGTGTGTGGCTATGCATTTGCTTCAAATTCAATGTATACTTGAATGAGAATTGGTGGGGTAGCTCATTTCTAAGGAGGTATGGTTGACTCTTCTTCCCCTCCGGTTTCATACTTTGTATTTTCCTCATACTTACTTTTGACCTCCAAATAATATTTATCAATGCTTCATACTTTTGGTTTTGTTGGTCAAGTTTAAGATTTCTTGGTGTTGGTTACCCTTCTCTTCCACTACCTTTTCAATGAAGGTTTTGTTTTTCCAATAAAACTCTACCATTTTCAAATACTTAGTCTCTCTACTATTGGAAAACCATGTATCCAGAATCGACTGAAAAAGTTCCTCATCAATGTATTATGTGGCTTTCCTTTCTTTTTCTTCTCTAATCAAGATTTCATAATATAATTATCTTTCATAATATATATTTTTTATTTATGGAAAATTTGTGTAATTTGTTTAAAAATGGAGTTTTTCTAAGATGGATTTCTAAAATTTTAACACAGTATAATGTATATGTTTGTATGCATGAAGCACTATAAAATTTTGTAGATTTGTAAAGGACAATCAATACTAGTGAGACACCTTTTTCAAAAAGTTTCATGATGTTTTTATATTTTTTATAAATATTAAAGTTAGTAAGCCCTAAAGCTATTACATTGTGTGCATGTAACACTTGAGGGGCATAGCCTACTGGAAATTTGGCATTTTCTTTTAAATTTTGTATAGATCGCTTTCTATTAGTGTAACACATTTTTATTTTTTAAATGGTTAATGCTGGATTGAAAGTTATTGCATAAAGAATAGAGAATTCTAGTTTGAAATCATGATATGTGTCACTAGGAAATTAAAAAAAAAATGAATGACAATATTTATAAAAAAGAGTATAAATTTAGAATTTCTAGAATCTATTTGTTGACGGGCCCAAGTGGCCTCTCAAGCAAGTAAGGTAGAACACCTGATGGAAGGTCCCAATCATACCTACTCTCATTTAGTATGACATTTCCAACTAGTATCGTGGCCTAGTTGCCAATAAGAATTAAAAGAAAAACAAAGGGGAAAGTTAGCGAACTGTCCCCCAATGAATTCTAATTAATTCTAAATCTAGTCTTAAACAATTGGTAAATGTGAGTGAGTGGGTTGAATAGAGGTTTGAAATTCATGATGTTGACTTGTGCTAAAAACTTCTTTCTGCCAAATCATTGTACAAACTATAAGGTAACGATGTTTCATGTTCACAATCATGGTGCATGGGTTTTCCACCATCGAGTTTCCTGGCTAGTGAAGGATTCTACCAAAATTTTCTCCCTCCTCTGTTCTCCAATCGATTTAGATACTCCATCCATGTGAGTCGTCAGGGAATTTCTTTTACTAAATTGCAAGGGATATCTCATGTGTGTATTAGTCGAAATGAGTGTTGGTGTTTCTTTTATCTTTTTCTCTAACATGATAGGGACTGCTTATATTGAAAATCATGTTCATTATCATTTTATTGGGATCACCTCTATTGACCAACACTCCTTAGCTTGGGCTTCATAATTCTCCATTTTCCAATTGTAAAGTTATGTAGTCGAGTTCTACCCTATTGAAAATGGCGATTCGACTAAGATTTATCCTTCAATATTTGGCTCAACATTTTCTTTTTGTTTATTCATTACTTGGTACAAGTGGAGAGCCTCATGGGATTCATCCTATGTTTTGACCCAAGGTTTTTCTTCTTTTGGGTCCAAGGGTATGATAATATTCTTCCTACTACCTTTCAATTTAATTATTTCCCTTTCAAGTGATATTGTCACATTCATATTCTGACCCCATGGTCTTCTAACTAATGTAGGATATGTGGGGATTCCTTTGACCAGGTTAATAACTTCAAAGTCAACTCCTGTCGGGATTCCTATTATGGAAGTTATGACACTTTTAAGTGTGCCTATTGGTTCAATAAACCCTTGATCTATTAGTTTTAGGAAGTTCATTGTTATAACTAGCAAAGGTTTCCCAGGTCGAATCCATGTTTCTCTAGGGAGGATATTTACTTGAGAGAAAAAGTCAACTACAACTTGTTTGATCATGTGGCCATCAATTTCTGAGTCGAATTGTGGGTCGAAGTCATTTGTATGCCTGTCCTGTGACAATTGTCGAATATTTTTAAATGGTCTTTGTTCCTCTTTGTATTTTCTCAGAATGCTCAACAATTTGATCAGGTGATCGACCAACTTATTTTCTTTTAGTATTTGGAAAAATTATTCTAGAGCGGTATCTGGAATGATTTTCTGTCCTCCCTTGTTTTCGTTTGATTTTTCTTGGTTGATATTCTTGAAGAACTTCATTTCTTACTGCATTAGTCTTTCTTCATGCTCAGGGTCAGGATATGTATTTATGTATCCCCTTTTTCAAGCTGACAGATCTGGGTAGAATTCTTTACCCACTCATTATCTTTTGTTACTATGCGGATATTTTTGGAATTTATAATTTCTTGCTTGGGAATTGTTTGCAAGAGGTTCATGTTTCCCTTGTTAATCACTTTCTCTAATACAACTGGGGAATCTTCAAGTGAGTGATATTCCACTCTACATATATTGCAGAACTTGAGATCAATTATGTCCTTTATGGGGAAATCAGGAATTGCGTGATCCTCCTTCCAACAATTAACAAAATAATAATGGCCTTGATCATGCCCTTTTATTTATTGTCCTCACCCTCCTCTTTACACTGATCTTCCTTGATAACCCTCACGGTCGCGACCTATGTAACCATTTCCATTTCCTTGGTTGACATTCTGGTCAGTCATTTGTGTATGATATACTGAATGGATATTCATTTTATTGTTTCCATTTAGCTGACATTTTTGTGTTGAATGGTTAATATGGAACTATTTTTTTCAGGCGTTCCTTAAATTATGTGGGTGTTCCCTTGTTGCATGATTTGTTACGCCTTCATAGATGTCATAGAATGTTTCAATTTGAATACATTCGACTACGAGATCTAGTGTTCTTTGAATTTACAGTAGTCTTTTGTATGTCCTTCACTAGAGAAAATGGTGCACTAGAGTTCATTTCGTGAGATGGACATGTTTTGTTTTAGGGACTATTGTAGTTCTGTGAGATTTTCTTCTAATATTTTCTCATTTACTAATGAAGTTGATGTGCCTTCATCATCCATCTCTATGCACTGAGATTTTTTCAATTCTTCCTCAAACAACTAGATGTCGTACATTCGTAATGGTGTTGGAATATTTTGTAATAGTGGACCTACTACATACCATTGTACAAGTAATATTTCTTCTATTACATAAAAAATTTGACTTAATAGATATTTGAATCTTTAATCATATTTTTGGATGGTTTTACTGGGAATTTGTTTGATCTCTTTCAGTTTGTGCCCAACAAAGTGGCTTACATCTTGTGTTTTAAAGAATTTGTGGAAACTCTTCTTTATCTCTTCCTTTGATCGTTGTTGATTGTTTGTGAAGTTCATGAGCAAGGTGAGGGCCCTAGCTCTAAGTGTAGCACCAAATTGTGCCATTTTTTTTTATCTTTGTCGGTAATATCAGTTGCATCCCAAAATCTCTCAAAAATGAACCATTGTAGTTTGGGATCTCTATTACCTTCATAAATGGGAATATGGATAAGGCCCATTGTGTCTTTCTTGGGTTTTTTTTAGAATTCGAGCTATTGCAAGATTTTGATTTGAAGTTGACTAGGAAGTTGATGATGTACAATACCCCTAGGACGAACCCCAAATTGTAAATATAAATGTAAATGTACATACACGATGGTGAGCTAGGATATTTTGGGCCAGAGTGCCTTTGTATATATGTTTTGAGGCCAAACTTCCCATGTGGTTATTAGGCTAGAGAGCCTGGATGCTAAAATTCCAGTGAGCCTATCTTTGTAAAATGTAATCACACTCAGATATTGATGAAATGCATCACTATCATAGACCAACCAGACAAAAAGAGTATGTGGGGTTAAACTCCACTAGAAAGGGAAGGGGGGATAAGTTTCTAGGAAAGGGTCTAAGCTAAGGGGGCTTAATCTCGAAGGAATATTATATTAATATTTGTAAAATATAAGTATGGATAAAAAAATATCCTAACTTTCTAAATTAGGGGGGACAAGTGGACTCAAGGTAGTTCCCAACATGACAAGTGTCAAGTTGGGAACATGCACATATATTTAGTGAATTTAGTTCATTTTTCCATCATTTAATTAGTATTCCATGAATCCTCTCCTACCATCCGTACCTTACTACCATTGACCATACCTGCATTTGGGGAAGCTTTGGAGCGATTTCTAGGTAAATTGAACTAAAGAGGCGATTTTTTGAGCCTGTGTGCTATTGAAGAAGTGTTTTTTCAGGCCCATGAGCATTCTCTCCATATGACATAACTGCTAGGAATTTTTTTCCCAAGGTGCCAAGATGCAGCTACAGATCTCTATGACTTCTTTTTTGGCCTGTTGTTGAAGTCACATAAGGGAAGTGGGGAAGCCAAAGGATTGTTGATCTGAGAAGGGGAACACTTCCTAGGGTGGGACATGCATGTGGGGAATGAGAGGTTGTGGGATGTCTGCTAGAGTTGGAACCTTATTTTGAAATTTGTTTCTATTGACAGACCTTTGCTTGTATTAGGATTCCTTTTCCTTGGTGGAGTTTGATCACCAGCTCGGGGGTGACCTGCTCTCGAGAGGTTATGAGTAGAAGAGTCTATGGATGGGAGGAAATTCCAAGGTATGAACACATTTGGTGGCTTATTTATACACGATAAGTTCCTTTTTATGTGTTTGATCCAATATTTGTGAATAATTGTGTATTTTGTTATGGAATTCTTGTTATAGTTATGTTTGTGGATTTTTGTTGTTAGAAATGCATGTATGATCATGTGCAGAGAATGATAATTTAATTAAATGGTATTAGAGTTGAAATTTTTTAAGTGGCATGGCCCGTCTTGGTGGTCAGGGATGCTACATATGTGATCTTACTTTGTTGAGTCGAAATATGAGTATTCAACTCGACTAATACGATCTACCATCGTTCTTCAGTGAGACCATATTCTAGTGATAATTGTTTTTTCTTTTGATTGGGATTACATCATATATATGATATCCTTTATCTATATATTCTACAAATCATCCTTCGAAGGTCATGTCAATTTGTTTTCACTATCTGGTGATTTAGAATATTGAAGAAGTAAATTCTGCTAGGGGGCAAAGTTTGTGAGATCTCTGATGTGAAGGAGTATATCATTTGGTAGATTTTGAAGATTTTCTTGTTCTTCAATTAGAAGTGTGTATCTTATGTGACCATCTTTTTCAGTTTGCAACCATACCTTCGGGGATTGAGTATCCACATGAAGTCATTGACAGAGGAAGCTTGTAATGTGCGAGCTAGGACTTCTTGTAGGAGAATGTCAAATTGTGGGTTCAAAATCATCAATATCCATACTATTGACTTTTTCAAATGCTTGATGGGCACCACTAGTTTACGTACTCACTTGCAAGCTTGTATTCCTCCCTGGAACTCTCGGGTTTCTCTCTAGGGATGCTCTAGTGAACTGTCACACCTAGGTAGTTTTCCGATGTGAATTTATGGGATCCCCTTTTTTTTGTAACTCTTCTCACCTCTTTTTCCTTTTATCCCGCTCTAGTATTTGAATATCAATTGAGGTTTTATAGGTTTATTTCCATCATGTAGACTTCTCCCTTGATACTTCACTTGTTTCGGTTATCATTCTCCCGAATTCAAACATTTTTGAATTTGGTGCAATTGACTCAACTTATATCATCTCACAGATTATCCAACCCCCAATCGCTAACACGACTTACTTGAGATCGACGGTATTTCTCATTCTAGCTATTTTCATTTCTTCAAAAAAATGTCCGAGGATTCTCTTGTATCTTTATTATTGGCTTCAAGGAACTCTTCCCACTCTTTTTTATTTTCTTTCCAATTTGAGTTTAGAGGAGGATTGACCAAAGGGGGTTGGTATTTGATAATGTCTCTAACTCCCTTGTTTAACATGAATTTATGAAGAAAGTACATGATGATGAGAAGGATGCCATCGTGCAAGTCAGTTTAGAATTTGTTTTTTATAGTTTCGACTGACTCTCTATCTTTGATTGCTTGTTATTCAATGTAATCTTCGATGATTCTTCAATCCACTCATTCATATTTGTTCTTTATCCATTTATTATTTTGAGCATAAATTGTTCATCTGGAGTGAGTTTGGGCATTAGGTGATTGAGTGATATATTCAAAACATACCTATGGAATAGATTCCAAGAATCGTTCATTTATTTCTGACTAGGAATGTGTGCATGCTTCTGCAATCATCAATTGACTCCTCCTTGTGTATTTTTTTATGTAATTATTAATTTTTCACTCCCATAATTCACGCATGTATTTAAATCTTAAAATCCATGTGCTTTTTAATTTAAACATTCCCGATTTTATAACTACCGACAATGGAACCAATGTTGTAGTCCAAGATAAAGTACAAGAGGTTACCACTAGTTCCTTACATAGAGAAGCATATGTTACAAATTTATATATAAGAACACATAGAGACACATGGAAGCATAAAAAAGTAATGGGAGAACCATCAAATTCACTTTATTATATGGATAAACAACCTTCTTTTCTCTTTTTTACATAACCACACACACACACACACACATGTCATATAGTTATTTGTCGGTTATAGTTCTTATCTACCTAGTCGGTTGAATCTAACTATATGTTTGAGTGACTTATCTATTTGACTTCTACAGTCAACTTGACCGGTCGATTGGCGGGTCTACTCGGTAAGGCCGGATAGCCTACACAACACAGCCTCAACATTCTCAATGAAAAATAGATAAATTATAATGTACTATATTTTATTTTTACAAGTTGGGTTTTTACTCCTCTAGACCTACAATGTCTTGAAATGACTGAAGAATTTAGAGACAGAGTAGATCAGACCAAGATCTTCTTGTAGGAAAACATACATAGAAAATATGATGGAAAGAGTTTAGCAGAGAGAAACGTCAAGGGGAAATTCACACAGATTATTCACAAATCTTTGGAGTGGAAAAACTTTCGTCCAATAGAAAGACCCATGTAGCAAGACTCTCCAACAACCAACAACTCCAATGCCAACCATTGAATCTATGTCTTATTCTCTTTTATAATATCTTCTTCATATTCTTGAAACTTATTTTGAGTTAGGGTTAGGGTTTTATTTACCCTCTTTTTGAGCTTAGATATTCATGTCATCAATTGGGACCCACTTTAGAACTTAGGAATTTCTTTAAATAAATCATTTTCTAAAAATAATTTGTTTTTAAGGATGAAAATAGTCCCAACTGTAATTTAATTATTAGGACCTGATAATTGATATTTCATTTACTGAAACCAATTTCACAGTGTTCTTCATGCCTTTACCTTTCCAATGAGGTATTTTTTTCTCAAAACGAATGTTTGGATAAAACATTATGAGCTATAGAAGATGGAGACTCAAGCACCATTGATCTGGTTCATGGGAAAATCTTATCCCTTGATTTAAAATCTGAATTCTTTATCCCACATGCATTGTGGGATAGTGCTCTTGAAATATTTATGTTGAAATTCCATCTTCATATTATTTGTTTGTGAGGTAGAGGGAAGCTATAGAATTCCATGTATCTTTTGACTGCCAAATCATTACCCAGTCATTGTGCCAACTAATTGTCTAGTCATCTATGTTTTTCCATATGTCACTCAGGGGTATATCCACATCATTGTGATGTTTCATCGAAGGATAAGTCCACGTAATGGCTACATGTCACCCAAGGATCATTCCAACTCACTTCCACATGTCACCCGGGGGTAGGTCCACATCATTTTCGCATGTCACTCAGGGGTAGGTCCATGTCATTGTTGTGTGTCACCCGGGGTAGGTCCACGTCATTGTCGTGTGTCACCCAGGGGTAGGTTCATGTCATTTCCAAGTATTTATGTATAATAGGTCTTCATAGTCATGTTTCATTTGGAGGGGCACCCATAAATAATGGGAAATAAACTTAGGATAAAAATTGTTATCAAGAAATAATAATAAAATAAATGAAGCATTTACATGAATAAAAAGGTATGTAAGTAGGCAAATATTGGTAAAAATTACTTGAAAATACTTAGTATTAAGGAGACTCTAGGTTTATGTGAATGCATAGGTAGGTAGTAAATCTTGATAAAATACTAATTCTTAAGAGAATTGGATTAGGAGGACAATCATAAGCAGGGATTATGCATAAGAGGGACTATGCACAATCGAGACCAAGGATGAGTGAGGGTAGGAGGATGGTGGATGAAGTAATATTTAGTAAAAAAGGAGTTGTAAAAATGTCTAATATTTGAGGGAAGTCTTGAGGAAGGAGAGGGATAAGGAGGATTGGGACTATGTGACTATGCACAATTGAGACCACAGACAAGAGGGAATAGGGGGATGTTGGATGAGGTTAGACTTAGTGAAAAAGGAGTTGTAAAAATGTCTGCGGATGGTAAGCAGAACTGAATGCCAAGTCAGTGCCTAGCTTCTTCCATAGCGTCCTCCAAAAATGACCTATGAATTTGGTATCCCGATCCGAGACTATGGTTCTCGGCAATCCATGCAGTCGCACAATCTCTTTGAAAAATAAATTGGCGATGTGGGTTGGATCG
>SNQJ01S0001322.1:370577-392188 GCA_010110895.2 Picea sitchensis
GACTATTGAAAAATTGTTTGTAGTTTGTTGAGATTATCCTTAACATTTAGATTTGAAGTAAAGATCCCAATATTTCTATTCATAGAGATAACTGGTTCTTACAATGTGTCACCATTGTTTGTGGCCACAACAACCCCACTTTCATTTTTATCTCATGAGAAAAAGGAAAAGGTCCCCCCCACCCCTCGACTAAAATAATATTTTTCGTCTAATCCTTTCTAGTGTGAGCCTATTGATCATTCTCTATATACTGAAATAAGGGTGAAGGTTGGATCTTAATGGATTTTTCTCTTTAGGGAGGTTTATAACTACCAATGATCTCTTGGATTATATGTCTTTTTGTTGGATTACTAAGAGGTGGGGGGGCGGGTGAATCAGTAATGAGAAATTATACCACTTTTAACCACAATATATATTATTTAACTTAACCAATAGTGTTCAACAGTTTATCATCAATGTATCATCTATGTAAACATAAGAAACATCACATCAACATCACATCAAGAACACAGTACACCAATATTTACGTGGAAACCCAAATGGGAGAAATACATGGAATGATTTATTATATATATAAATAATTCATTCATAGGAAGAACCAACTTCCCAATTCTCCATATGAAACTAGAAGGAGGCTCCAATCCCCTAGTATCAGGCTCCAACCTAAAGGAAACTACAACTCCCTAAATTATCTGGCTCCAACTAGAAGGAAGCTACAACCTTATGAGTTCTTTAGCTCCAATTGAAAGGTGGCTACAACCGCCTAGTTCTTAGGATACAACCTGAAGGAAGCTACAACTCCCTAATTCTCCAACTCCAACCAGAAGGAGAATTCAACTCCCTTTCCTTGCCTTGTCCTATCACCCTGAAGTATAAGTGTAGACCAACTATCACTACCGTAATCACTTCTGTTGTCACTTTCACTACCTCTGTCACATCAACCTACCACTGATCAACCTATCCAACATGTCACTGTCACCGATACTCAACCCTATCCTCTCACATGGATCATACACCAAGGACGCCTCTCAACTAGATGTCCAACATCACTAACACATGCCTCCACCACACATGTACCAATATATCCAAAATACCATCAAGTACCAACTTGTAACATGCATCAACATGTACCACAACTTGTACCATCAACCATGTACCATAACAAGTGCATCAATCGTGCATCGAACCTGTATCATCAACACATGTACATTACCATTTTTCAATCATGTACATGGATGTCAACACCATACCATCTACCAACCATGCATATCAAACATGTACATCACCATCAACACATGTACCATACCATATGCCAACTATGGACATCAACCATGCACAAAACCTCCACCAATATGCCAATATCACCAAGATGTGCCTAAAGAACTATGCCAAAATAAAGAGTCCAGCATTCACCTCAATCATGTGCCAAACCAAGAACCAAGCTATGCTTCAACAAGTATTGTAACAACATCAACAAGACATGCATCCAATCATGTACCTCAAACCATGTGCCTCAACCATGTACCATATCACACATGATATGTATCAATCATGATATACACCTTAACATCATTAACATGTAACCCTCAAAACATGCATATAAACATACCTGTAAATCTATAACAGACTTGGTATATTTGATCACAGACCTACATACCTTCCTCAACTTCAACAACAAGAGAATAACATCTTCATCAAACTTTACCTTAGTCTCATAGGACTAGTTTTGTATTACTCACAAACCCTAACTTTCAAAAAGAATAAATCCATACCTGTAATGAATAAAGGTATGAAAAATGTACAAAATATTTTTCAATGTATTCTCTACAATTCATGTAATAAGGACTACTTGGAACCTCCCAAAAAGGGAGTTATAGCAAAAATGGAAGACCTTGCTGAATTCTAGCTTATTATAGAGAGAGAATTTATAGAGAATGACACCAGCAGAATATTTTCTATATGAATTTGAAAATAAAACAAAACATAGTAAATTATGTATTCTATCCAATGCGTTTTGTCTCACCAAATTTTGATCTTTTATGAAGATGTTATGACCTTTTTACCTGAAACACATGTTTGAGACTAGTTCTAGGACTAGCCAAAGACCCTATCTTCTACAGAGTGTATCTCCAAATATTCAACTATCTAGAAGCTAAAATTTATACCATGGATACCTTGATATGTATTCTCAATATTCTACAGTTTTCTCTATCTGAATAATTATAAAAACAAATTTATAGAAAAAATGATAAGATGACCTATAAATAACATACCTTAGAACACATCCTCACAAGAATTCATCCTTCCTTGCAATTTCGGCCTTATTTACTCCATATTCCCTCTATAAAATGCCTCATATATCCTTTTTTACCTCATATAAGAATCACTTGATCACTGAGATAGATATTCAATGAAATTGTGTGTATAAGGTCCCATAACCACACCTATGGGATACATGTAGACTACATCAAATGTACCCAACTAACTCACCATCAATATTGATCATACAAGTGTCAATCAACTGTCCAACATCTCTGGACCTCTCCAAGGGTTGGCATCAATCTCTAAGGTTTGAAATCAATCTCCAAGGGTTGACATCAATGACAACCAACTGTCCAAACCAACTATTCAACAATATCCCCCTTTGGAATTGATGGCAAACCAACATTGATGGAAACACTTAGACATGGAAACAATCATGCTCATGCTCCCCCTTTGATCATCGCTCCTCATCAATTTTTCTATCTCTCCCCCTTTGACATCAATGGAAAACGGTATCTCCCCTTGGGGTTGCTCCCCCTATCTTCATGCCTCTATTCTTTATCTTCACCTTTGACCAAAGGTTAAATCCCCCTATTGATATGTCTCCTCTTGATACTGTACCTGATGTACTCAATCATGCATAAAATAATAACTCCCACTGTGAGTATGTATCCCTATCTGTATGCTACTAATATTCCTTTCTTGATCTCTCTTTGATGATTTTTCTTCCCTTGAATTTGTTGTAACATGTAGATCAATGTAGGGCTACCTTTATATGTTTCCTTTCCTCTCTTCTAGTGTTGCTTATTGTCCATTGGTGCTTCCTCTTGAATTTTAGTAACATATATAAAAAGAATTCAAAATTTTATTTCTTCATTTACTTGTCATGTTCACTTGACCATACTGTTAAAAAATGTTCTTCTGATGATATAGATTTTGTTGAAAGTTTCTCTTTCCCTATTATGTTGTTCCTTTCATTTCTTTCTTTTCTGTGATCAACTGATTCCAATAGATTCCACTAATTCCAATTGTAAATATGATACTATGCATTTGAATCATGTTTCCTGTACCTGTTAATCATCTCACAAATCCATCGTTGTCCATATGTCACAAAAAATTCATAACCTTGCTACTCAAATGTCCACAATGTTGACCCATATTGCATTGTACCATTCTAAAGACTTCTCTTGAATATACTACAACTGATAATCACATGTTCCTATTGATAAAACGGAATCAAATATGTCAACTGATATGATCTATCTACTCTTCAAACTATGCATGTATGGAATGACATGTACTGAAGATATCCCTGCCTAAATACATACATGCAATATAATCATAAACTTATGCTTGCCAACTGATACCTGTGTGGAACACAACTTCTCAATTGATCAATATGTTACTGTGTACTTATGCTATCTGACTTCTCAAAAGATGGTTCATTGATTTGTAGTGTCTACTGTATGGACTCCCCCTATATACTATACATATTTGCTGGGATTCTCTGAGACATATGGCTCGGAAAAATACCTTCTCTAATGCAGAGTAGTCTTTCTCTTCATCTATAGAGTCATCATCTTTTTGAACTCCGTCTTCTTCCTTTTTGACTGTAGATTGATCTCGTACTACAATCCATGAAAGTACAATCTCTTGTGACTTTTTCTTTATTCACCTGTTCTTATTTTCCATTTCTTCTCCAAATCTTCTTGTATCTGACATTGACATTATATTTTTCTTGATCTCATACTATTTCCAGTATTGAAATTATGACTTATGGGTGTCCTTCCTTCATCTATTCTTCATTTACTTGTTCTTGTTTTCTTTTCCATACTTTCTTATATATGATATCAATGTTCTCTTTCATATAAGTATTAATCATGCTTCTAAAATCATGAGCTATGTGTCCATAGTTATGGAATTTATAACATTCAATGTTATGTGGGGCCACATAAGCATTTCTTGCCTGAAAATTTCTTCCATAATCCCCGCAATCCGCAACCTTATGTCAAAAGTTAGTACAATAAAAACAATGACCACAAGAGAAATTTACATACTTGGGAGTGAATGATCTTATTTGTGGTGTAGTCTGTTTGAATTCCTACCTTGGCTGATCATTATCTTCTCTTCTTTGGATTCCTTCATTATGGTTGAAGCTTCTTTGTTTCCTGAATGTGCTAGGTCTCATTGAAGATGTATCCCTATTATAGTTATTCTTCTTTGATTCTTGTTGTCCATGATTCCTTCCTTTGAGTACTCCTGCATAACTCTTACTCTTTTCTTGATTCTTCTTTTGTAGCAACCTGGAGGGATTCTCTTCAACATTCTCTATGGATGATGTGGATGTTTCTCTCTCTTCAACATTCTAGTTGACCTTGGAAATTTTAACTTTCAATGTGACAACTTCTTCTTCAATCTTATCAACCTCTTATTCTCCCTTCATCATCTGAATATTCATGAATTCTTCTAGTATCTTTGCTTCTTCAAGTTGTATCTTCAAGGAGATGATTTCTTCTTCAATTATTCTTTCTCGTTGACTGAATTATGCTTCAAGATTATTTTCCTTAACTTCTTCTTTCTTCTTTGCTTCCTTTCTTAGTGATGTAATTTTGGCTTCTATGCACTGCTTTTCTTCCAAATGAATTTTGTATATTTTTTCAATCCTTCTGGATTCTTCTTGGACTTCTTTAGAACTTTGAACACCTTTATCTTGATCAATTATTTCTTGAGAGATTTGTTTTCTTCTCTTTCTTTATTTAATTCATCTAAAGCATTGATTAGTTCTTATTCAATATCTACTATGAATTCTTCACAATTTTCTTCTTCTATATCTCTCTAACATGATGCGCATATTTCTTCTTTTTCTATACCTGCATCTTCTTTAGCCTTCTCTTGCTCTATGATGGGAGAAAAATAGAGATTATGTAGCTTATCCCAAATTTCTTTGGTTGATGAACATTTTCCCACTTTGTATTTTACTTAATCAGGTAATCCTTCCAAGATAAAATACATTTCTATTTTGTTGTTCTTTTTTAATTCCTTCTCGGTTGCAGTATTTGGAGGTTTCTTTGTATCAGTGTACCCTGTAACAACTAAGTGCCAAATATCATACCCATGTGTCTTTAAAAATACCTTCATCCTTCTACTCCATATTTCATACTTCAGACCATTCTAACCATTGAACTATGGTATTCCATTCTTGTCCAAATTGTTTATTTCCATGATCTACCTTCCAATGATTAAAATGTTTCCTGAAGGAACCTACTTTGATACCAATTGTATATTATTGAGAGGGGGGGGGGTGAATTCGTCATGAGAAATTATACCACTTTTAACCACAATATATATTATTTAACTTAACCAATAGTGTTCAACAGTTTATCATCTATGTAAACATAAAAAGCATCACATCAACATCACATAAAAAACACAATACACTAGTATTTATGTGGAAACCCAAATGGAAGAAAACCATGGAATGGTTTCTTATATATATCAAGAATTTATATATAGGAAGCACCAACTTCCAAATTCTCTAGTTGCAACTGGAAGGAGGCTCCAACCCCCTATTCTAAGGCTCCAACCTGAAGGAATCTACAACTCCTTGAATTCTCTAGCTCTAACCACAAGGAGGCTACAACCCCCTGAGTTCTCTAGATGCAACCGAAATATGGCTAAAAACACCTAGTTCTTAGGCTCCAACTCCCTGATTTTTCAGCTCCAAATGGAAGGAGGCTACAAACTAATTTCCTTTCCCCATCCTTCCACCCTGAAGTATAAGTGTAGACCAATTATCACTACCGCAATCATTTCCATTATCACTTTCAATCCCTCTATCACATAAACCTGTAACATGTCACTGTATCCAACCTGTCACATCAGCCTGACACATCAACATGTCACTGATCAACTTGTCCAACTTGTCACTATCACTGATACTCAACTAGATCCTATCACATGGATCATACACCAAAGACACCTCTCAACTAGATGTCCAACATCACCAACACATGCCTCTACCATGCATGTACCAATATCACCAACATACCATCAAGTACCAACTTGTACCATGCATCAACCTGAGCCACAAACTATACCATCAACCATGTACCATAACAAGTGCATCCACTAGTACATTTGGGTCAAATTTCGACGACATGTTCATAGCAATTGCCACTTTATATTGTAGGGAGATCGACAAACTTCGAACCCCCTCAAACATCATTTCACATGACGTCGATTTTCCAATGAAACATATATTGTCTCTATTGCAACATTTCATGCGGACATGTGTCATCTCAGACTTCACTGTCCAAGCCCATTATGGACGTCTCTATAGTGACACCGATACGTCTCACTTTCAATGCCACAGACCATCGGTCTTCCGACGTGTACGCTATTTCAATGACATCTCACCTGCGACGTTGACGCCATGACAGTGATGCTAGGAATGTCAGACGATCAAAGAAAGGTAACATCAATCTTCCCATGTCTACACTATATCAACGATGTTTCACTTGCAATGTTGATGCCATGA
Source organism: Picea sitchensis (assembly GCA_010110895.2). Lineage (NCBI taxonomy): Eukaryota > Viridiplantae > Streptophyta > Pinopsida > Pinales > Pinaceae > Picea > Picea sitchensis. The sequence continues at coordinate 377,377 of SNQJ01S0001322.1, forward strand.
CAAAGATGATAGGAATGTCAGAAAAACGACAGAAGGTAACGTCGGTCTTCCGAAATGGATGATATATCAATGACGTTGATGCCATGATAGCAATGCTAGGAACATTAGATACCGACAGAAGGTAACGTCAATCTTCTGACGTGTATGTTATATCAACGCCACTAGGTACATCATAAGATCGATGACCTGTAGGTATTTTAAAAAAAAAAAATGGTATCAAAGAGGTTTAGGTTAGGAATCTCATTTTTATCACAATCGATGAGGAATATGATAACCATTACACAATGTCATCATCACTACATAAATTGTTTTGTGCCCAATGACACAGTGGGTAAAATTTGGCTCCTACTTGGGGTCAAGTGCTCTTCTCGAGAGCATTTGAGAACCCTAGAATCCTTCCTTACCAACATTTGAGAACCCTAGAATCCTTCCTTACCATCATTTGAGAACCCTAAAATCCTTCCTTACCAAAAATTCATCAATAGTACCCTTTCTACCTTTGTGTTTGATCATTGCAACATTAATCATAACCATGATTCACAGGTAAGATAAGAATAAAAGACAACCTCAGAGCAACCTGAACAACAACATGACGAGCAACATGACGAGCAACATGACGAGCAAGAAGAAACATAACTAAAAAATTACCCAACACATTGACTACATAAATAATATAGTCAATCTACTCAATGAATATAAGGAAGGTGCTCCAAAATTAGGGTCTGAAAATAAGAATTATAGCATTGGAATAGGCTAGAAGAGTGCCCACTTAAATGTTTTTTTTATAATTGGCCCCATAGAGGAAAATTTTGGCTAATGAAAGGAAACAAATCTATAATTAAATATTCCTTGAACATGTCTTTCTTCGCTAAGTTTTAAACATTGGCATAATTACCCCTATAGAATTTAATCGGTAATTTTTTTGGAACAAGACCTCTGAAAATCATGATTTGCACATCCATTCATTGGGTACTCCAAATTTATTTCCCCTCGAGGTTTTTTGGGCACCCATCACATCTTTTGGATAGTAATTATGTTTAATGTTTTGTGTGCAAGTAGAAATCTGATGCCAAAAAAAAAACTCATAATATATGGTGCTATGCTATGCCACACTTGCCCAGTTATGGAAAAAATAAAACAAAAACTACTTTTTGGTTGCATTACAACCATCAGTTTGAGAACCTATTTGGGTGTTTGTATCAATCAACTGGATTATTGGTTTCTAATTCAATCCAATTGTTTACAAAACACATTAAATTTTATAAATCTCCATGTGGCACACTTTCAAAGTAACTAGCAATGATACAGTCTCAACAGAGTAGTATCCACAATAAACATAATCACCCATAAAGAGATAGTTGGTATCAATAGCCTTGCCATCAATACAAAAGAGATTTATCAAATCATGGAACTGCCGATGGACATATCCACACACAATCATCAGAAATTTCACTAGTTGGACATTGCATTCCTCCATTAAAATAGCCCTTGAAATATAACTAGTGAGCAACAAGATCTAAGACATGTATGGCCAACCTCATATCGCATACATTCACAANCGATGGACATATCCACACACAATCATCAGAAATTTCACTAGTTGGACATTGCATTCCTCCATTAAAATAGCCCTTGAAATATAACTAGTGAGCAACAAGATCTAAGACATGTATGGCCAACCTCATATCGCATACATTCACAAAATTGATGAACCTCTTTTCTGCAACACCACTACTATGACCAATCAAATGGATATGCAAGCATTGAAAAAATGTTATGTGTTGTGCTCTCCATGTATCCATGTGGCCCCTTGAATGACAATTGTCATGCATTTCGGGAAGCACAAGTGTAGGAATTTTAACAATCCATTTTCCAGCTCCAAAATGAATTCCAATGATCCACATGGCCTTATGGCTAAATCCCCATCAATGAATTACATGATTTTGGATAAAAACTGTATACAAAGTTTAATTTAACCATGAGCCTCTGAAATAACAAACCACAAAAAATACAATGTACGTGGTAGCCTTTGGATATATTCAGAGATGTTTGAACTAGGTTACAAAAATGGTTGATAAGCTCTAAAATGGTTGTAATCACCTTTGGTGGTATTGGTCCATGGGGAAAATAAGTACACAATCCAAATGCACAAAAAATAAGCATAATTCATTCAAACCATAAATGTTAGATAGATGCCAATCAATGTTATGTTCTTTTGGATGGTATAAGGCTCTGAAGTGAAATCATACTAGGATGACCAACACCACTAGAATCCTAAAAGACACAACCTCATTCTCCTTTACATTCTTTAAGGCCCATTTGGAAATTGTGCTAAGTTCCTTTAATATGGAATCAAAATGGTTCTCCATGCCTCCCATCACTATCATAGACTCAAGCTCTGATGTATAGTTTATATTTTTCATTACACCAATTTCATTTTCAAATATGATCCTAGCAGGATACAATATCAAATCACCTTTATTAAGCTTGAGAGAGTGACTACTTCAAAAATTATGCAAGATTCATCCACTTTGAAGATGCTATCAAATACTCTATTATATGTATTTCACTAACAATGCTTTCTATAGTGGGAAAACCCCCCTATGGACTACACTAGGGTTCAACATGTAGGCATATCTAACCATCTAAAGTCTCCTATGTTTTAACAACTACCCTAAATACACCCCACATTCATGCATAAAACACAAGGTAAAAATATCTGGTAACTCTACCTTAAACTCTACATCTAGTGTCGATCCTTTTGCATTCGGTTGTTCCTCGACTACAAGTATCCTCCCAAGGCCGACCTGCATTCATAAACAGACAAACAAAGAATTATGAACATGCATCTTATATGTGAATTAGTGGGTTAGATGTCATAATCAAATATAAATTAAACATAAATATTGAACACATCATATTCGGGACAGAAAAAGTATTCCTTTTTATTAATCTCACAAAGTTACTTACAATGAGATCGGCGACTACTCTTCAAACCTGGTCCAGGCCCCTCTTCACCAAGCTCCAAATGCACTTCCACGTATATTTATCCTCTTCATGTCTCTCTAGGGAATGTATTAGGCTTGCAATGGAGGAAAAATGAAAGAATAGGGTATTCTAGGTCAAAACTCACAATGTGGTTGCAAATTCTTGGGGCAAGGGGGGAAAGTGAAATGGGAAGAGTGTCACTATTCTTATGGTTAGATTTGGAATGATACCCCATAACCTCCTTTTATATGACAAAAGGATGGTTATTCGGTTGGGTGACAGGCTATAGGTGGTGGGACAGTTGGGAATCTACCCAATAACCCATAATCTCAACCAATTCCTTGCAACTTTTAAATTTTTACAACTTTTGTGAGTATACACGGTCTGTAGTGGTGCATCTAGCATACATACGTGAGATGTAGTGGTGCAGAAACTGTGTGTATGTGGGAATTAATGGTGCAAGGTCCGTACATCTTCAAAAATATGGTTTTTAAGAAGAGCTTCTCAGTGATGGCTTGGGAAAAATAGTAAGCGAGATGGCCTAATGCCAGGTATGCATGTATGGTGCAATTTAGGGTTATAATAGACGCCCCCTAATGTGTGAGGTCATAAGAGCATCTGATGGCCAAAATACATTACAAATATTCACCAACGTATGAAGCGAGTGAGCCTGGGACCAGAGTTCAGGAGGTGCCATCTGCAAATAATAATAATTGTCTCACCGAGGCAGGCATACCCATGCTCGGGAAAAAATAAATCATGGTTTCCAATCAAATACACTGCAGATACATTTCATATAACTATATAAAGTGTAGCCGTGGGCAATACACAACGGATCTACATCTCAAAAGAAAATATATACGTGTATAGTATCCATCTTCAAGAAGCCAATGACACATGATGGTTGGATATGAGGCCTTCAGAGCTTGAGAAACAACTTCAAGATCTTCAAAAATCGGTTAGGAGTGTAATGTGAGTGTACAAATTCACTACCCAGAGGTCTTCAACGACTCATCGGGGAATAAACAAGAGGATCTCGGTGATCAGGCATAAAACTTCAGTGATTTCAAACAAGGACTTGATTGGAAAGAGGCCGACTCAAGTTGGGTAAAACTTCCCTTGGACAATAGCACGATAGATGATCAGAATAAGGTAGCATGACATTAACATAAGTTCATGATGCAGGAGGCAACACAAACTCTCCATGTTTTTGGAAGGATAACCAAATGGAGGAGGACACAACTCTATGTAGTGAGAACAACTTCCTAAGTTCATATTAAATCCCAAATCATGACGAACAAACAAAGGATGTGCTTTTTCCAAGGGCGACTCATTGTGCTACCATAAAAAGAAAATACTTTTCCTGTCCTCTTTTTGGGGCATATTTGATTTTTTTGTCTTTTTCAATAATGTTGGAAAGCTTGAAAAAGAATAAAACGATGATATGTTACAAAGGAGGAACGAGTGTCGCAAACCATACTAGTTTCAAGAGAAAGGAACACACTAATTCTCATAGTAAAGAGACATGTGCAGGGAAAGGACACCCGGGAAAATTCCTCCATGGGTAAAGGTGTCAAAACGCAAAGGCAAAGTGCTACAAGGCTTGCATATAAGGCATGTTTCAAAGTTTCAGTTGAGAGAAACATGGAGCCGACATTAGGCCAAAGATGCATGGATGCAAATGCGATTAATAGGACACAATGATAACTTCCTTCAATGTAAGTTTAATGAGCCCAGAGAAGGTAAGCTCGATGGTTTTTCACTTTTAGAGAGTTTGAAAAAGAATAAAAGAAGACTTTGTTGGGGTACCTTTTTTAAAGGTAGTCTAGTCGATCCAAAAAAAGGCATAAAATAGCACCGAAAATACATCTATTCAAAACCATTTTAACAAGTGTGAAAAAGACAAGATCACTTGGTAGTCTTTTCAATTTTAAGGAGTCTAAGAAGAGATGAACTATGGACTCGCTGCCTTTTTTCTAGATTTTGTCTCCCTAGCCAGAAAAAGTGAAATTTGCTAAGGAGAACTCTCTTGGTGAGATGAATCTCCTGAGGTGTAACTTTTTCCTCCTTAATCTACAGGTCGGAAAAAGGGGTAAACTCATGCTAGTGGGTGTTTTTCTGAACCAACTAATGAGTTTGAAAGAATAAGGTCACTCAACGATCTTTTCAATTTTAAGGAGTCTGAAAAGAGCTTAACTATGGACTCCGTAGGGGATGTTATTCTAGACCAATTTAACGAGTGTTAAGGAATTAGGTCACTTGACAATCTTTTCAATTTTACGGACTCTAAAAAGAGCTTAATTATAGACTCTGTGGGGGTTCCTTTTTTGTAAATTTAGTCCCTCAGGCTCGAAAAAGGGTTAAAATTATACCTGAGAATACTCTTCTAGTGAACCGAAGTTCCTAGAGCGTACCTTTGTTCGTAAAATTGACCATCCAGACCGAAAAAGGGGTAAACTACCACCGAATAGATGTGCCTTCGAATTTTAGTTTGGTGAGCGTGAAGGACAACAAGATCGCTCGACAATATTTTCATGTTTAAAGAGTCTAAAAAGGGCTTAAAAAAAGACTTATTTTCTGGGAGTCCCAAGGGTAAGGTCAAGAGTAATAACATATCATACGTATGAGGCTCAAACTTGTAATCAGGACAAGACTAACAAGGACTCCCGAGCCTAAAGTCATTAATGACAACATGGACACCAAAAATGCAACCAGGATCTACCTAGGGAATCCATGTATAAGTAGGCTCTAGCACCAAATTAAGACACTTCTAAAGAAGCAATGATGGTTCTATGTCATAATTCGATGGGATCGACCCTATGGAAAAACAGAAAAGACAACAAGATGCAAAAAGTGGAGGTGGAATCCTAACTTAAATGCACAAAGTTGGAAAAATGACTTTTACCAAAGGACTTTTAAAAGTGACCCATCTCCCAAATTTTTTTCCAAACCAAAAGTGAGGTGTATCGTAACATCCAATGAGAAACTGAAGAACCATGTTAAATGATTTCAAGCCAGAAAAAAATGACAAAAGGGTCCAAAAAATGACAAAAAGGGCCAAAAAAGTCTATAAATAGAAGCTGGAAGCTCATTATCACCATTGCAAATTGAGAATTGACCAAAAATCCAAAAACACCCCTTTGCTAAAAGAGTTGATTCTAGGAGATTTAAAGGACGAAACGAACTTCCACTCAAACCAGGTAAGTACAAATCAACCCCTCTTGCATTTCCATACATCTGTTTTTCATTTCTTTTGGTTTTTTGGGGGGGTGTGCACCTTTAAAAAAGGGTGACCCTACGTGTACGTGGGTTGTCCAAGGATAGCCTGTGGGCAGAAAACAATCTACCCACGTGCATACACGACTGTGTCCAAGATAGCCCGCGTACACCCTCAAAAAGGTAGAAAAATAAAATATGCAAGAGATAACTTCCTCCATGAAATTTTTTGTAGCAGGATGTATGTCCACTCAAGAGAGATGGAGCATGAGGATATAGATATCTTGGTCGATGAGGACCCTAAATCTATGGCCGCATTGAGACAATGTGGGTTGTGGAAGTTCTTTTAGTGTCCATTCATGAGGGCACAACCCAAGTTGTTGAATGCCTTAGTAGATTATTGGCATCCTGACGTTGAGGCATTTATGCTCAAGGGGAAGTCATTGACTCCAACGACTAAATACATTTACTTTCCGACTAGCCTCTCGAGGAGGGGTGAACCAGTGAACTTGCGTTCTTTTCCCCTTAGCCTCACAACATTGCTAAGTTGATTGAACTACATTGCGAGGCTGACACTGAGAAAGTAGGTTCTTAGGTGCCAATCAACAAGATCACCAACCTATCACTGAAAGTGATAGTTTTAATCATTGGGCAGATCACTAGATTCACAACTTTACATCAGGCGTCCCGGGCACACATGCATTGTGCAGTGCAGTGCTTGAATGCATGAATCTTTGACTGGAGTATGACTATGCTAGAATACATGAAGAGACAACTCCCCAAGTGTCATGGGTGGAACATTAAAAACTCCAGGTTCGAGACCATTCTATGCTCATTTGTTTTTGAGAGGGTACCCAGTCTCAGTCCACGAGAGGCAGTGCGGGGGCATGTGGCCTCGGTCCTAGAAATGTGTAGATGGGAAACCTTGCTTCCACGATAGGGGGGTGAAAGGACCATAGAGGCCTTCGACGACACCTTTTTTTACTGGTGGGCATAGCAGATTCCAATGATAGAGGACTACCCCTATGTTGGGATCAACTTTTCCAGGACCTGGAAATGCCCTTACCTTCTGGAGCTGAGCGAGGAAAGATAGGTATGTTTTTCACTTTTAAATTTAATTAATTTTCAGTTTCTTTATAAATATCATTTTTATGTGTACCGGAGTAGCTGACAATTATGTATCTGTTATGTACATATGTGGGGCCAATGTGTCCAACAGATTTTGTGAGGAGTAGGAGGCATCCTCGACCAGAGGAAACACCAGTAGCAGTTGTCGGACTAGAAACAGTTGTCAGACCAGCAACAACAATAGTAGACATACCTCTAGCTAGAGAGGCTAAAAGAGTGTTGAGACGAGTGGAGCAGAACCTCACTGCGCTCACTCATACAGTGCCCATGGCCGAGATAGAGGATATCCTGCCATCTATGCAGCCTCATGTAGTTGGGGTGCCATGGACTGGGTCCAACTTTTTCGGCGTTTGGAAAATGCCTTTGTTCACTATGGCAGGTCCAACAAGCCCTATGCTTAGCTTAGGTTGGACCACTTACGTGTCGAGGGAATTCTTTTTGTATATTTTTTAGGGCATAAGCCCCAACGATGTATGCTAGACATATTATTTTTTAAGGCGCTTTCGCCTATGTACTCTGAGTCTTTTGATATATATGTGTGTGTGTGTGTGTGTGTGTGTGTGTGTGTGTGTGTGTATTTACATATTTTTATGTCTTATGGATCACATTTTTATAATGTATGTACATGTGTATATGTGTGATTCTCTTATGTGTGTGCAATATGCCAATCTAATACATGATTAGCTAGAGTATCTGTGATTTGATTCAATCTCCTAGGAACATGGATATACATAATGTAATCAAAGAATCTTTCTAAGAGACGTACCCTAAGGAATTGTCGGTGTAGAGTAGGATCATAAGCATAGTAAACCCCATTTAACTGGGACACAACCAGCTATACATCTAAGTAGACCCAGATGTTAGAGATACCATGCAACAAAGCATCATGAAGCAAATATATTACTGTGATGTACTCGACAACATTATTTGTGGTGTCACATAAATAGATAACTCCAGAAGAGAGCAACTGGATTTGAGGTGTGAAGATCACCCAAGTTGCGGAAGAAATCCTTTGAGTGTGTCGTCTAGCATCGTCTGCAAACCCAATGAACGCCTCTTATTCACTTGACATCTACCATAGTGAAAAAGATGACATAAAAAATGAAACGTCCATAAAACAAAAAGACAAAAAATAAACTGTATAAGAACTATACATATGTACAAGAAGTCACCCAAGCCGACCCACCTACGAGTAATACTTCTTGAGGTAGAGCCCATTTCTAGGCTCCATCAAAGATTTCCCTTGAAGTCAACTAGACTATAAGAACCCTTATTTAATACCTCCTTCACAATGAAAGGTCTGAACCACATGGGTTTGAAATTTCTTTCTTATCTTGGTCATAGACCACGACAAGGTCGCCTTTGGAGAAAATCCGAGGATGAACAGACCGATCGTACTGAAACTTGACTTTTTTCTTGTGAGCCTCATTATCCAAGGCTGCATCATGGTGTTTCTTAAGAGATAATAAGAGTTCCTCAAGTGGTGAAGTGTCTGGCAATAAATGTACTACCAAATTTAGAAATGGGATTTGGCACTCTATTGGCAAGACTGCTTCCATCCCGTAAACGAGTTGAAAAGGTGAGAAACTGATTGCAGTATTTACAAACATTTGGTAGGCCCACAATGTCGAGTACAACATCAAATGGAAATTTTACTTGGCTGAATTGATCGTTCATTGCAGAATAGTCTTGAGAGACTTATTCACAGCTTCCACCTAACCATTCGCTTGTGGGTAGTATGGTGATGAATTCTCTTGCCTCAACCCAAACTTTGATGTTAACTCAGAAATCATTTTGTTATGGAAGTGACTGCCATGGTTAGTGACAATCTCCTTCGAGATGACGAAACTTGCTATTATTTGGTTAAAAATAAAGAGAGTTGTTGTTTATCCATCATCCTTGAACATTGGCATAACTTCGACCATATTTGTGAAGTATTCTATTGCTACGATGATATAACGATGCCCCCTGGATGAAAGGGGGGTGGCATGTAGTATAATCAATCCCCCACATGGTTAAGGGGTCAGCTGTAATGATGAGAAACATAGGAGCAAGGTTTTCCCTCATCTTCCGAGAGAATATCTGACACGGGTGGCAGTTCTTGACTGATTCAATGAAATCCTTGATTAACATCAACCAAAATTAACTGGCTCGTAGAATCTTTTGGGTTGTTTCCAACCCAGAAAAATGTCCACCACATGCTCCTGTGTGGAAGTCATTAAGCATGATTTCTTATTCTCCATGAGTGAGACACCGACAGAGGATGCAATCTACACTTCAATGATACAAAGTGTCATTGAGAATGAGATAGTTTTTTTCCTGATGGCATATACGTCAATGCTCATCATGAGAAGAAGAGGCGGGGAACTTCAAATTCTGGAGATAGACTAGTATATCTCCATACCAAGGGTCCGAAGATGAAATAAAAAAAATATTTCCTTTAATCGGTGATTCTTCAGGTGTAACATCACCTGACTCGACCGAAAGTTCCAAGATAAGTTCCGCAAAGACCAATGACTTCTTAGATTTCACAGAAACAAAATCCAAGTCAAATTCCTCGAGGATAAAAATCCATCTACTGATATTTCCGCCGATTACACATCATGTCAACGTGTATTGGAATGAATTCACAATGACAATGATGGTGGTCTTATGAAGCATAATATAATGACAAAACCGTTGGACAGAATGGACTGCTGCCAACACAAGCTTCTCAACGTGGGAGTAGTTGAGTTCTGGTCGAACCAGGCATCGACTCAGGTAATAAATCACATTCTCTTGAAGAATATCATCCTCTTGAACCAAGACCATATTGATGGTCGAATCTACAACGACCAAGTACAATAAGAAATATTTATTATAATTGGGAGGCTAGAGCATAGGGGCAGACATGAGGGCTCGTTTCAATGCTTCAAAAGAGCGTTGAGCGATTTCATCCCAATGGAAAGGAACGTCCTTTTTTAGTAAATGCATGAACCCTTTAGTGATCTCAACATAGTTTGCGAGAACACGCTGAAGAAAGTTGGCTTTTCCCTGTAAATTTTGAAGCTGAGGGACTGTGAATGGGGGAGGCAATTGAACTATCGCCTCAACCTTTAGAGGATCGATCATGATCCCTGTTTTTGAAACTATGAAACCTAGAAGACGACCTAAAGTCACAAAAAGGATGCACTTGTTTAGATTCAAGCGACTCCGATAGTAGGGACATCACTCAAAGATAAGTTAGAGGTGCATGGGATGATCATCTCTCTTACGAGATCATGATGCTAAATCATCAAGATAGGCCTCAACTATGTGTATGAGATCTTGGAAATAAAAAGACATGGCCCGTTGAAAAGTGGCTCCAACATTCTTCAGGCCAAAAGGCATATTCCAATAATAAAATGTACCCCATGGACAGATAAAAGTGGTTTTATGCTGGTCTTTGGGCTTAATATGTAAATGATTGTATCCCAAAAAACCATCCATGAAAGGAAATACCTCATAACCTTCACATTCATCGACAATCTGGTCAATGAATGGGGTGGGGAAATTGTCCTTTGGATAGGCCTTATTCAAATCACAGAAGTCCATACATATGAGAATAGTTCCTTGCTTTTTGTTGACTGGAATGATATTTGACACCCATTGAGTCAATTGGAAGGGGTAGATGAAACCGACTTTGAGCAATTTCTCTACTTCAGCCTTAATAGTTCTTTCTTTATTAGGATTTATCGGACGAAGCTTCTGTCGAACCGTCTTAGCGTCAGGATACGTCGTTATTTCATGTTCGACGATTCTTGGATCAATGCCTGGAATTTCCTCATAAGACCAGGAAAAAACATCACAGAATTCCTTAAATAAATCTGTGTAGATTTGAATCTCCTCGGGGGAGTAGTCTGCTCCGACGAAGACATTCTCCATGATGCCAGGGATTCTGGAGATGTCAATAGGTATCGTTTCAATGATATTTGTCATATTACCTTCAGCCTAAACTGCGTGCATATCCAAAGGATTTATAGGACAAGACCTACCTCCATATATAGTCAACACGAATTCACCCACCTCAATTCTTCCTAACCCCAGGAGAAAATAAGATCTGTGATGGAGATCATCCCAGGGTTTGTCTAGACTAGTCAATGCCTCTATAATATCCTCGTCAGAGGGAAAGAGCAAGTCTAAGGAATAGGTAGTGGTGAAAGAACCTTGAGCCTAGGTAGGATTGAAAACTGGATCTAACTCTTGTGCGGGAGTCGGATCGGGGTCGATGGAAGTTTGTTGGACTATAGATTACGCAACCTCTATCACGGACAAAGGCATGGCCATGCCATGATTCCCTGTCCCCTCTATTGTGGTCGATGGGGAAGGAAGAGTCCATAGATCATTAAAGTAAATCGTGTAGAACGACGACACTTGAAATATTTCATCCTTAGGCTAGTCGGGGACAACCGATATGAACTTGACATCACCAGACAAAGGTGCGCAATTGAGGGTACCCATCAAAGGTGGGCACAAACCAACCCCTATATTGACAATGTTGGGTTGTGGATTATCAATCATCGGGACCATGGATGCCCCCGATGAAGGGTCAAGATAGGAGAAAGATAAATGATCAATGGAAATGATCTGACCCTCATGTGGAAACAATAAGACCCGAAAAATTGTGGTGACCACTACATGCATAGCATAGGTCCAACTCCTTCCTAACAAGAGATTGTAGTCGAGAGGCACATCGACCACTTCAAATTCGACGCAAACGGTCTTTCCTCCTAGATGAACGACGAAAGAAGGAATGATTCCATGTGTTCTGAATGAATGACCATAGAAAGAGGTAAGAAGAGTAGGTGACGAAGACAAAACAGGCTGGCAATTGCCTTCCAAAATGCCAATGGCATCACGCATGTCGAGGCACCCTCATCAACCATCGTGTGGAAAATGTTTCGGGTAAAATATGTTGTGGTGTAAGCCACTACTATCCGAAATGCGACGTGGTATGGGAGACGAGGTTTCAAGTCGGTCGTATCAAGCATTATTGTTCCCATATTACAAGTCTCAACAAATCATAAGGCAACTAACAAAGACTTTCTCTCCGAAGGGTAGCTCTGGAGGAGCTCCAAAACAGACATTGCACAAGGGGTTTGTGACAAATACTCCACCACAGAGTAGTTCTGGGCGGCCCTCACATTCAGATTATGGGAAGCTTTCTTGAACGCCCCTTTTGGGATATGTGTCATTATTTCTCCCAATGTATTCTCAATCTGGAGAGGAATAGATGGGTTTTCGACTTCTTTACCCTTCTCATAAGTGTTTAGGATTTCGTAATCGTGTGTCCTAGTCGTTATGTGGGCATCACCTTTCAACATATAAACACTTGAGGTCGAGGGATTACTAGATGATGAAAGGGGTCCTTGACTGCCCCTATCTGTGTTCACAGAGGCTTGAGTTAAAATTTTCCCATGTGGAAATGAGTTCGTTAACACAACAAGCTGTTGTTGTGCCAATAACTTCTAGGCCTCTGCAATGTGAGGGCATAGGTGAATCGGGTGGTCTTCCGTGCAAAGTTTACACAGATAGTTCGACTTTATTTTCTTTGTGTTTCCCCCTCCAACATTACTAGTGGGTTTCTTATCCCCCTTACCCTTATTTCTTTGTTTCTTCTTTCCGTCGGCCTACTGGTTGGCCTTTGAGTTTGTCGATTTCACACTGTGTACATCCAACATTTGAGTAGGGGGAGAATCCGAACCAGTGGTTTGGCTGGCCACTATCTGTTGTATCGACAATTGTTTCAATTGATTTGACAGCTGATGAGTGAGATTTTTTTGTGCTAAACCAATGATACCATCAACATGTGGTCCAGACTTCTGTCTGGTCTAGTCAAGAATGGATTGTGGTGCATCTAGAAAAACTTCGTAAAGTAAACCATACTGAGAGTATATTGGTTCTAGTTGTTGATCTCTCATTAACTCTTCTTCCTCAGAAAACACTCCTGACATTGCTACGTCTTTGGATAAATTGGGTACCAAAGACTTAAGGAACCACTCCAGCAGGAATGTTGGTGGAACTGGTACTTTTATCAAACTCTTCCAACATCGCCATTATCGGATGTGATTTGAGTTACAATCAACCTTTGTTTGATCAAAGTTGGCCAGCAATTTGGTGCTGGCACCGTATCTCACGGGTAATTGAAAATGGTTTAGAAAAAACATTGCCAATTCACCAAAAGTAGAGTATCTTGAGAGGTCAAGCTCGATGTACCATTTTGCGGTACTCCTGATAAGAGTGTGTTGAAATAGACACAACTAGATAGAGTCGTATTTCAACGAATTGGACGAGAACCATAGGTGAAAGGTGGTCACATGATTGCCTAGATCTTCGTTATCCTTACCTTTGAACTTTGGAATGTCCGAGGGAAACTTGGTCGACATTGGAGGCCAACATGGATCATGATAGATTGGGTCGTTTAACAATCTTGACAAGTCTAGAAAATGCAATGTTGCCAGAAAAGGTAGCTTAGGCTATTGAGTATGTATAGGAGGAAAGGAGCCTGGAATTTGGCTGGCACCAAATTGTTAGGAAACGTTAGGTTGTTGACCAAGGTTCTGGTAAATACCATGGCCGTGGCTAGCGTACGAATACTGTTCTTGTTGAGACGTCATTGCCTCACTCTCGTGATTGGACGTTGAGGGTTGGGAAGGGATTTCTCCCGACATTGTATTCCAAAGGTTCTAGAAAGGGTTGCCCCCTGTCGATCCGATGACCATAGGTATTGAGCCTTGCTCGGGGTTCCATTGAGCATGGAAGGGGTTTCCCCCAATTGAAATCCCCAACGAGGAGATTGATCCCTTCCACAGATTCCAGGGTCCTTGAGAGGTGTTTTCCCCATGTGCAGGAATAGTACCTTGCACAGGATTTTGTGATCCAAAACTAGGGTTTCCCCCGATCGATACAGTAGTTGAAGAGAATGCATTGTTACCAAATGCGTCGAACAAAGAGAATAACAAAGAACCCACCAGTGTGGTGTTGGAAGAAATTCCTTGACTACCTACTCCGAACAAGTTGTAGTTCATGTTCGACCAGACGTACTGCTGGGGAGCACCGCCTAGAGAGGGGGGTGACGAAGGTATATGAACCCCATCATAAGGGAAAGCATTATAGGGGGCTGAGAATCCCCCCATGGACCCTTGCAGAGGATAATTAGAGCTCCCTACCCTCAGACCCATGGTTTGTAGGGTAGAGTAGGAGAGGACAAAGTTTGTATCAAAGCCAGGAATTCCATACGAGAATGAAGGTCCTGTCACACTCTAGGTGAACGGAGCAGTGATCGTCGCCATAGACGGAATCAGACCACTTCCCAAAGTAGAGGCGGTCGAGACCATGGCGTCCGAACTGGCGAAGCTGGGTTAGGAGGTGGAACGCTCCCTATAGTGGCAGTCGTAGAGGGAGTGTGAGGACTCCCTGATGAAGTAGCAATGTTTTCTTCCATCACTTCTTGCAAGACTAT
>SNQJ01S0001323.1:0-14603 GCA_010110895.2 Picea sitchensis
CTCACACCAACAGAGTTAAACCCAGATTGCATGGAACAAGCCACAACTGATCGAATTATGGACACACAGATCAAGAACACCTGCCAACAGAGGATCCAGCGATATCGAGTTGTCAAAGCAGGCCAACTCCTTCACTAGGGCAAGTGGCTCACCAGGGACCAAGTTCAGTAGAAGTTTCCTCATCTCATGGAGGAACTCAACGCAATGGGGACCATTGCTTCCTAAGGGGGGAGGACTGATCCAGGTGGATATTGGTGGCCACCCGCCTATTCCACTTGGACCCACACCATTGTTTCTTTCAGCTTTTCAGTTTCCTTAATTGTAGCACAATTTACTATTTTTAGCAGTTCTTCGGGTCCTGAACTTCCAGAGCTGTTTTGAGGCCCTAAACGACGTTTTTTGGGCACGAATGCTCCGGCGAATATGAGTCTGTTTCAGACTTGATATTCATTGTCAGCAGTGTAGTCCTCGGATAGATCTTTCTAACGATGTATCATGTGCGTCAAACGGAGATAGTATGCCAAAGTTACGACCCCGAGAAATTGATGTACCAATTTACCCCAACGGGGCCCATATTCTGGCATTTCATCTCCTAGGGTTAGGTTTTAACTTTTTGGTTGTTTAGGGTTTTCCATTGTTTCTCAGTAATATATAGGCCTTTGAGCCTCATTGTAACAGGCAATTCAGAGGTCAGTAGCCGCCACATCTCTTCTCAGAGATAAGCTACCAATGCCCTAGCTAGTTTATTTCCATTCTGTCTGTAAGCATTTTTCAGTCATTTTTTATTAATGAAATGAAGTCTTATTTCCGCTGCATCTCTGCGTTTATGTGTATTTCTGTATTTCATTGTGTTCCTACATAAATCCGGATCAGTTTGTATTAAGCTAAATGTTTTTACATTTTATATGCTTGAATCTATGTCTTATTTCCCTGCAATTTTATGTTGTACGACACTGCTGAGGTTTGCTATCTTGTCTTGTTATGTTGTTTTAGGTCATGAAAAATCAAGAGGCTGTTGATCTGGTTAGAAAAATCAAGGATCCTCAAGTGGCAGCCAAGTGTCTGACTGAAAATGCAGTAGCAAGAAAGAGCAAAGATGATATTTCATGCATTGTTGTGCGCTTCCAGCAGTAGTACAGAGGTTGGATGTAGAAATTTTCCAGCAACAGCTCATAGATTGGTCGAATCTCCCCTAACCCACCCGTATTTTTTGGTTGAATTCTAAGCAGCATCCAATATTATAAGTATTTTCAGCTGCTGCTGTTGTACCTAGTACGAAGATTCCCTACACTTTATAAACTCAAACGAGGATGGCTAGTTTCACTTTCAAAGCCATTGAGAATTTGTTTGCTTAAATATAATTATCTTGTCATGCTTTACAGAAACATCACCGAGACATGAAGACTTTCAGTGAGTGGGAAATGAAGTCTTTGTGTTTGCCATCGTGTCACGATCAGCAAACAGTGTCAAGTATTCTATCCACTACAGGTTCTGTACATGGTTCATGGCTGCAGCCTATATAAATATGTTTGAAATAATGGACTTCAAACCATTGCACTGGTTTTAAAATGCCATGTTACTGCAGTTGTTGAAACAACAATAATTATTTGTTAGTATCTCCTTAGTCGTTTGAAACTTTGTTCAGAGCATGGCAGATGTTGAAGCAGTAATACTCATCTGATGTGGTCTTATCAGTAGTTTTTTCCGAGTGAACTATATTCCATATCGAGTGTGTAGCATCTGTCATGGACCTGTGACCATATACCTGGTATTCACCATAAGGCCCACCTAAAGTATGTCAACATAGAACATGGTTTTCATAATATTAGACATATGCCATCTTTGTGATAGAGCTAAGTCCATAGAATTGTATAAAAGCATGAAAGTCAAAAGCTTATTTTCTAAAGAAACTAGTAAAAAACGATTATATTGTACCAACCTGTAGTGGTCCGTTGACAAAAAATCATGTTATTTTCCCAACAACCATGTAATACTACGGGTAAATGACATAAGATCTCATGTGGAGAAACTCAGTTTCCTAGTTTGGTCTGGGCACAGTAATCTGTCCTTACTTTTTTTGCATGACATAATTATATTGGAAGTGCTTTTTTCAATCCCTCCATAAAATACCAGAGCTCTATTGTCCATTGGTCTGCAGTCTAGTGGCAAGGTGGAGCACCTGCAGCAAATTATGATTTAATTCAAATCCTGTGGGCTTGGTGCCTTGTTCTAGTATGGTCGACGAGGGAGATTTACTTATTTGATTGATTCAATTAGTAACTTATAGTCCAATAGCGTAACAATTGAATGTAATTTTATATATTAATAGAGTCTTAACTTGTTCCCAAGGCAAAGACACAATCATTTATATCTACAATAGAAGGGCTCTATCTTTTCCCATCATTTTTTCATGATACCTCCTTACTCAAAATTGTGATGAAGTGAGAAATATTTGGTGTCAGTTATGTTGGGGTCTAGCAGTAAATGCATGGAGGTTTATCACTGTTGGCCCAAGTTTGATTCTCAACACACCCTACTTCGGTGCATGCACCTTGTTTTTGCGGCCTGCTTCATTTCTACCTAGGAATGGCTGAAGTGACTGTTCCAGGAGTTCCAATCCCAGTCCTATCCTGGCCAAAAAATGGGGGATTTCAGTTTTAAAAAAAGGATGTCATTTTTTTTTGAAAAAGGACACATAAGGTGAATGAAAAGGTGTTTATCACTGTTGGTCCAAGTTTGATTCTCAACACACCTTGATTTGGTGCATGCACCTTGTGCATGCGGTCTGTTTCATTTCTACCTAGGAATTACTGAAGTGACATGTTCCACGAGTTCCAATCCCAATCCCACCCTGGCCAAAAAAATGGGGGATTTCGGTTTAAAAAAATGATGTAAGATTTTTTTTTGAAAAGGATGACTCATAAGGTGAATGGCCTTGGGCTTCCAGTAACCTTGAGAGCCATAATAACACCAAAGTGAGACACCATTAACAAGTAAGGGGAAACAAGTCACACGGAAATTCTTTGTTTATTTTGATTATGACATTGCCTTCTTTGAATGGAGGCATCCCCTTCTCTCAAGGAGTCGTTCTTTCTCCTTAGACACATTATAATTACAACTTTTTAGTGCTTGGAATATGCCTAGTGGAATTTGCTGAAGTTTGTGCTCAAGTGCTATATCGGCAAATACCAAAGATAGTTTTTAGTGATGTTTTGTCCATCTCTTGCATCTTTTTATTGTTGGTTTGGTTTCATGGGTGGAGTTCATACGACATATTTTTTCCCCTTTATGTAGGTGATGCTTCACTTCAACATTGCATGGGAAGAATTGTTACTTTTGATTATGACATTACCTTCTTTGAATGGAGGCATCCCCTTCTCTCAAGGATTCCTGTTTCCTTAGACACATTATAATTCCGATCTTTTAGCTCTTGGAGTTTACCTAGTGGAGTGGATTCCTGTTTCCTTAGACACATTATAATTCCGATCTTTTAGCTCTTGGAGTTTACCTAGTGGAGTTTTGCTGAAGTTTGTGCTCAAAGCAATTATATGGACAAATACCAAAGATAATTCTTAGTGATGTTTTCTCTATCTCTTGCATGTTTTTCCCTTTATGTAGGTAATGCTTCATTCAACATTACATAAGAAGAATTACCATTGGCTTATGTTTGTAGAACCAATCGGTTATGAAGAGTCAATTACCTAGAAATGGTTAAATTTACATGCAACGAAAACACACCCATAGGGGGTATTCGTTCCATTAAAGTCACCCAAAACTTGCACTTGGCTCAACTAATTTTTTGGGAGTGGGGGGGTCTCCTATAGATTGGATCCCTAGTAGATGGCATAACAAACAATCACCTTCACAATTGAACTGAGATCCATTGGCAATGTGGCACTTCTTTTTAATATTTTATGCATATGCTTGTATGTTTAGTATTGTCATGCATGCAAATTCCCAACAAATTATGATTCTACCCTTGGAAATTTGTTGTAGGGTGGATAGGGTAGCTAAGGTTGATGTCAGCGACGGACAAAATAGTGTGGTTGATGTGAAACCTATGAGTGCTTTAAATGTTGTAGTCACACATATTAGTGTTTCAATATGCAATGTAATGGAATAAGATTCATAGAAAAACACAGTAATGAATATAAAATATATAAATACTATCATGTAGCTAAGGGACGTGACCATTCATCTTTGTGACTAGTAAATGCATATAAGTATACCGTCACACGGCATTGTATCTATCAATCATCTCTTAATTCATTCATTCATTTATCAATTATATATATTATTGATCTTTTATGGATTTCCACTGTTTATCCTTATGTTGGGTATTCAATTACTAAGCTATTGTTCATTACATTGGTATTAGAGCTTGAACCGTTTTGTTTCATTAAAGAATACAATTTCATCATTTTTCTATTTTCTACCTCACTTCCCAAAATTACTAGTGTTCATATGGTGATTCTAGATATCAATTAAAATCATTCTATTCTCTTATATGTTGTCTATCAAACTTGAGCGCTCCCAAATATCCCATTTTTTTAACAAAAGCATATTCCATCAACTCTTCTTTTAATTTATGTACACAGGGTTGGGACTTTGAGGTTCTTTCGGGATTTATAAAACTCCCCAGGTCTATGATACAAAATTGAAGGGAAAACAATGAACCAATAACACCTTTCATCATTCCTCTAACAATAAATCATTATCAAGGCTCAAAACATGAAATCTTAACAACTAAAAAATTGCAAATACTTCCCCAACATGGCTATATATGAGACAACAAATCACCCAGATTGGCAAACATTTGGGATTGGACTGTGTGCATATGCATATATTATATATGTATCTACATTGATAACACTTTATCATTCTTCACCATAATGTAACTCTTGAGCTTCTTCCAATTGGGGTTGGGGTTCACTTTGTTCCTCATTGGCCCCCTTTTAGTGGATGGAGTTTGGTCCCCTCTTGCAAATTCCTTGTTTTCATTTTGTGCCCTCCATCTTTCTTAGAGGTATCTTCTTCAAAGACATCACTTCCATTCATCATTCATTCCAAACTCTCAAAGTGTTTTTTTGGGAATATCTTCCAATTGCACATTCCTTGAACTTAATTCAACAATTGGAACATGGTTTCCATCCAATTTAGTGCTAAGCTCTCTAATTTCTTGAAAGGCCAAATTTGACCAAGAGTTTAAGATGTTGAATGCATGTGCATCACTTTCATTGAAACTCTTAACATCTTGTGATAGCCCCTTAGTATTCTTCTATGTTTTCTTAAGTTAGGCATCCAACACCTTGTGGTCTAGCTTATGTAAAAGTGGTATTTATCTTGTTTCCAACTACCATTACAAGATTTTGAGTGATTTGCCACCAAAGAAATGTGGAAAAAAATACTCTTCAATAGCTTGTCAAAATCATTACCCTTACATCATTGGTTGCGTTTAGGGATGTTAGGGCATCATTGAATATGATTGTTTAGTATCCAAGACAGATGCTAGTGCATCAAGAGTAATGTCAACATTCACTACAAGAAGAACACCTTCTAGGGGAGGTTTTTAGTGTTCCAAAATTTAACAAAATTTTCAGAAAAACCTCCGCTATAACCTTCTCTATTGGCTATGGAGGTTTTAATGAATGTTCAATATAAACAATCATTGAATATGATTGTTTAGTATCCAAGATAGATGTTAGTGCATCACAAATGACGTCAACATTCACTACAAGGAGAACACCTTATAGGGGAGGTATTTAATGTTCCAAAATTTGACAAACTTTTCAAAAAAACCTCCGCTATAACCTTCTCTATTGGCCATGGAGGTTTTAACGAATATTCAATATAAACAATCATTGAATATGATTGTTTAGTATCCAAGATAAATGTTAGTGCATGACGAGTAATGTCAACAATCACTACAAGGAGAACACCTTCTAGGGGAGGTTTTTAGTGTTCCAAAATTTGACAAAATTTAAAAAAAAACCCTCGCTATAACCTTCTCTATTGGCTATGGAAGTTTTAACAGATGTTCAATATAACTAAAAAGTTTGGGTGGGTTAGTTAGGAGTTAGTTAAGATCTACTTGGTCTAGTGTGTCGTTAGATAAAAGTGTGTTTCTTTAGTATGCATTAATATGCATTTGTAGTTAGAAAAATCAACAGTTCCGATATGTTCCCGACATAGAGTGATCCGACGGTTCATATTCTTCTCAATTTTAACGGCTAGATTGATCTGTTGTTTAGCACTCGATTGATCCATGGACTCTATTTAAAGAGTATAGGAGGGTCATTTGTCGATGATCGATTGTGAGAAACTCTCTTGTAAAATCTCTCTGTAATCTTTTTCTTTTGCATTAATAAATTGCTTCAAGTGGCCGCATTGGTTGGGACCGTGGATGTTTCCCCGTAGGGGTTTTATCACGTCAAAACAATGATGTGTTGATTTTTGATTATGTGAGTGGTTATTGAAGGTGTTAGTCCTCTGTTGGAGTACGTGTGTTGTCGAATATGGTATTAGAGCATGTTTAGACCCACTCCCATTGTAGATCGAGATCGCGAAATCGAATTTCCTCATCTATGTTTTATTCCATTTCCGTACATTTCTGGGTTGAGAGGACTATTCCATTGCATCCAGAGCACTTGTTTCAGTCATGAACGCTTTTCGTTTCACTCGAAAAGGTTTTCGTTTCACTCGAAAAGGTTTTCGTTTGCCCAAGATACGACCATTTCAGTGAGATCCGGAGGTATAAACCCTGGATATGCCCTTTTAAATTTTTTGCGGAGTATTATTTCGGTTTTCTATTTTTTGTTTCTGGGTTGCTACTCTTTTGGATCTATGTATGCTCTTTGCCCACGCCCTGTGCGATTTCGACAGATTATAAACATATTGGAAAATATGTATTTTCCGGGTAAGCTAACCGAGATCTAACCCTTGTTGTCATCAATAAGTAAAACTTTTTTTTTGTGTGAAATGAGTTTTTTAGCACACTCTCCAAGGTTGTCTTCAACAACAACTCCTCCAACAACCCCAATCCTCTTTCTAAATAATACAATATGTTTTACTAGCTCACTTGGTTAAAAGTTGTCTTATTAAGTAAGAGGTCTTGAGTTTAAAGTCTCTTTTTTTGTTACTTTCTTTGAATTTTTTTTTCGTGCACCATTGTAAAGTGTATTTCACTTCAAGTATAAAAGTGAATCACTATAAATAGATTTAATATTTTATTTTAAAGTTGTTTATTTTGCATGCAACTTTATTGTAAAAGTGATCCCCGTTTTTTTTTAAAAAAGTGGTTCACTTCATAAAACAACTTATTTGTAAAAGTGAGGTTATTTGGAGGGGTATCGCCACGTGGACCGACTTCTACTTGCCACATGGCTCTTTGGTTACCGTTTGTGTTTTTTTTTAAATGACATAACTTTCACATCCGAAGTGTGTTTTCAGTGCCGTTTTTCAAAACCGCCTAATTTTTCGAGATCTTTCCATCTAGATCATCAATTTAGTTTTTAAATCCATATTATCTGCATATTTAGTATGACTTATTCTAGTGATATTTTTCTTACCAACACCAATTACTTCCAATATATGGAGGATTTATTAAGAAGTAAAGACATGTACCACATTACCTTAGGAAAGGAAGAAGAATCCACTGATGATGAAAAGAAAATCAAATGGGCTAATAGGAATAATAAAGCATGTGGACTGATTGGAATGTCCATGTCTCCTGATTTAAGGTTCCACCTTAAAGAAATTCATGACCCTGATGAAACTTGAGAAAAACTTGAATCTGTGTTTGGTAAACACAATATTATTCGAGCACATCCGTTAGAAAATTAGATACTGACTTTATGTCCAAATGATTTTTCTTGCATTGAAGACTATTTATCTAAGTTTAAAACACTTAGAATTTTATGTGAAGAGTATAACATAAAACCAGAGTGTTGGATGCAGACCCAGTCAAGAGAAAATATTATTTTTGGGAAGAGAAGCATGAAAGGAGGAAATGACAGTTGGAAGGAAAAATAGTACATGTAAGGGAAGCAGGCGAGGCACACATGCAAGGAAGACCTAACAATGTTAGGGTTAGGGTTTTTGTAATGTATTGTAATGGCTGATTAGCCAAGAATATAAATAGGTAGTACTTAGAGGAAGAAAAGGACGAAAAGAGGAGGAGAGAGAGAAGAAAGTTGTAAGAATTGTATGAGTCAGTAGCTGGTGAGCTAAGGAAGTAGTGAGGGACTCGATCCCGAGGGTTAGATCGCAGGCTGAGGAGCCTGGTGCGATCTAGTCAGCCTCACAGGAATCGAGGAGCCTATTGAAGAGAGTGAGATCTAAGATTGTAAACACACGTGTCGTGACATATTACTGAACCTTAATAAAGAGCTTGAGAGCCAGATCTTTGTGGGCGTAGCCCAGGAGGGGGTGAACCATGATAACACTTGTGTTGTGTGAATGAATGTATGCGTCTTTATTGCTGTTAAGTGGTGAATGTTAGATGATTGAATTAACTAGTTAACTATGGTATTTCACATGCAAGAATATAATGTCTGCTATAATTAGAGGTAAGACTGAATACATAAAGATTACAAGATACAACTGCAGATCTCCACTCATTCCCAGGTTGCAAACACTTGAGTATTGCAACCACCCATAGAGCTATTTTGGGTGAGATTGCGCAGTGCACTCTATGTGCTGCGTTGCCTTCTGGTCTACCAGAGGGGCCGATAGTTTTAGAGGGATTTGTTGGGAGCTATCAAATCTGAACCGGGGTTAAGCTATGATAGTACAGTAGGACTGAGATAACCAATAGAGAATCCCAAGTAGAAGAGTAGAAAACCAACACGAAGGAAGAGCGTTTCATCTATATTATTCTTTTTAAGCTAGGTAGTGCATATTCTGTGTTTGTATCTACCTTTTATGCTATGAGAGAGGCTCTAGGAAAAACTTATCAAAAACCCACTCTTGAGTCCTTTTGTGATGCTTTGATTATAGAGCAATATAAACTTGTACAACTAGGAGTGATCAACACTGTAAGTGCCTCCAACAAAGCCTTAGTCACCGAGAAGAAAGATAAACCCAAGAATCCCAAGAAGCAACATCTTCGCCACAACAACAAACAAAACAAGGGTCCCAAACCCACTCAGACAACTTTAGCTCCTAATGGTGACAAATGAGAAAAATCTAAAAATAAGAACACTGATAGACATTGTAACTTTTGTGGGAAAGATAGTCACGATGAGTCCAAATGTTTCAAGAAGATGGTAGCTTTAGAAGCAACGATGAAGAATCAAAACATTAATATTGATCATTCTTTTTCTTTTTTTTCTCATGGACATGCACTTTCTGCTTCTGGTTTCTCCTTCAATGCAACTTCTACTTCTTCTGATGAGTGAATTATTGATTCTGGAACATCTTATCATATGGCTAAGAAGAAAGCCATATTTTCTACTTTAAATGAATGTAACACCAATAAAATATTTGTTGGTTATGATAGATCTCTTAGTGTTGTAGGATCTGGAACAATTCAGGTAGATAATAGTCATTTCAATGATGTATTATGTGTTCCAAGTCTTTCCTGTAACCTTCTATCAGTATATCAAATCACTCCTTCACGTGAAGGTAAAACCGTAGAGTTTTCACCTCACCAAGTTGTAATCAATGATTTAAACGATCCTCAACATGTTCTTGCAACTGTAATTGTTGATGATATTACCAGGTTGTACAAGTTTGACAACTTTGGGTCTTCATCTTTTCCATTAGTTTTTGTTGCTCATAGCGATGACTTGAACAAACTTTGACATGAATGGTTTGGTCATCTAAATTATTGTTCATTGCAACAACTATATAATTAACAGATGGTGACTGATTTTCCTCTTGTTTCATGCACATATGGTGTTTGTGCCGGTTGTGTTATCGACAAACATCATCGGGACAATTTTGACAAACGTGCCTTTTGACATGCCTTAGGTCCTTTGCAGTTTGTTCACAGTG
Organism: Picea sitchensis; assembly: GCA_010110895.2. Taxonomy (NCBI): domain Eukaryota; kingdom Viridiplantae; phylum Streptophyta; class Pinopsida; order Pinales; family Pinaceae; genus Picea; species Picea sitchensis. Next base: position 9,997 of record SNQJ01S0001323.1, read on the forward strand.
ACTTGTGTGGTACACTTTCTTCTCCTTATTTTTCTAGGTGCAAGTATTTCTTAACTTTCATTGATGACTTTTCCAGACGTACTTTGGTTTACTTCTTAAAACTAAAGAGCGAAGTTTTTGACAAGTTTCTGGCCTTCAAGGCCATTGTGGAAAAACAATCTGCACATCAAAATCAAAGGTTAAGAACATATAATGGGGGTGAATATGTGAACAATAATTTTACAAGTTACTGCACTACACAGGGTATCCAAATGCAACACACTGTTCCATATACAGCACAACAAAATGGTGTTGTTGAGAGAAAGAATTGCACATTAAAAGAAATGACTAATTGTATGATCCAATCTAAGGGATTAAGTCTAAAGTATTGGGCGGAAGCCATCAACTATACAAATTACATAGTAAATCACACTCCCACAAACTTTCTTAAAAATATAACACTGGAAGAAGCATGGGCTAAAATTAAACCAGATGTAAGTCACTTCAGTTTATTTGGCAGTATAGCACAGGCTCACATTCCTGATGAGAAAACAAAAACATTGCAGCCTAAAAATCAGAAGTGTATATTTATTGGTTATTCTGAAGATGTCAAAGGTTACATACTTCTTCAACCACATTGTAATGAAATTATTATTAGAAGAGATATTAAATTTGATGAAAATCTTTTGGCCTATGAGCCTAATTTGAGGATTGTGCCTTCTTCGGCGTGCGAACCATATTTGACATTTGTGCCTTTTTTTGTTCGTATTCTGGTTTCTTCTTTAGATGATGGAAACGAGGATGAAAATCCACCTCCACCTGCTCACCTTCCTCCAGATGAGTCCATTGAACTTGAACCAACACTAACAACATTGCTTCCTAGATGGGTCTGTTCAACACGAGAAACAACTGGCGATCCTTCAGATCAACATTGACACGTTCACAGTTCCAACGAGCCTCCTCTCTTTTGGCTCAAGTTTAAGAGACTCATGATCCAGAGACATTTGCAGAAGCTCCAAGTCATCCAGATTGGGATACAATAATGAATGAAGAGTATCGTTCTTTAATGACAAATGATACTTGGGATTTTGTACCTCTTTCGAAAGGAAGAAAACTTGTCAGATGTAAATGGGTCTACAGGACTAAGTATGCATTAGATTGAAGTGTTGAAGGACATAAGGCTTGTTTAGTTTCCAAAGGATTTTCCCAAGTTGAAGGAATTGACTACAATGAAACATTTTCCCCTGTCACCAAAATGAATTCCATTCGCCTTTTTCTTGCCCTTGCTGCCTCACATAAATGGGAGGTCCATCAGATGGATGTTAAATCTGCCTTCTTGCATGGGGATTTGCAAGAAGAAATCTACATGGAACAATCTTCTGTGTAACATCCCCAACCACCTGCTGGGCCATGCCACTTAAAATTTTGACCTATGATACTAATTTAAATCACCTTGTAACGTCCCCATAATCAACAACTCAACAAATTGCTTTTGTAACGTCCCCAACCCCGAGTTGGGCCATGCCACATAGAATTACAAATTATGATACCATTAAATTAAGTAATAAATTATGCATATGAACAAAGTTAAGTAGAAATAATAACAACATGCATGCAACAATAACAATTCATATATACAATTTAACAACAAAGATTCCATGACAAAAAACTCATAATTGCACATACACAGTAATTGAAATAAGCACATGAAAGACACTTATATCAGGAAATAAACACCAACTGCATGTAGAACTTCTACGTTCCTCCTTTCCATAGACCACACTGCTCATAATTTCAGCAGTGGGTCACCCTCGATCTGAGGCTAAACTCTACCAGGGAAAAGAGAATACTAAGTCATTCTATGGTTTGATTATAAGGTGCCCAACTGTTGCAACTAGCCTATAGTCTCTCATTCTCCACATGCTTGTCCTACCCCAGGAAGTGTGCTCCTTCTTTGCTCAATAGTCCTTCGACTGCCCCACTTTCCTTTCGGGGCTTCAACAACATGCCAAACAGGAAGTCTCAGATCCCTGTAGCTATTTCCAAACAAACCCAAGAAATATTTCGAGTAGTTTCTCACCTAGAGAAACTACTCACGGGCATGTCAACCTGCCTCTTCGACCACAGGCCTGACAACTCACCTCTTCCACTTGCAACAAGCCAGGTACAAGTACAAATGGTAGCACCGATAAGTGGATGGTAGGAAATCATGAGTGAATGATGAATGAATAATCCAAGAATCATGGGAAATACACTAAATCTCCCTATTATATATATGCATGTGCCTTTTATGACACATGGCACCCAAGGGGCTCCCTTGTCCCCTCTTTTGAAACTTAGGATGTATAACGTTATATCCATACTTTAACCTTTTATGAATGTTAATATAATATTCCATTGGTATTAAGCTCCCTAGCTTAGCCCCTTTTCCTAGACTCTCAACCCCCTTTCCCTTTCTAGTGGAGTTTATTGCCCCATCTCTTTTGTTTGGTTGGTCTACAACAATGGTGTACTTTATTAATAATACAAGTATGATTTGCAATTTACAATATAGGCACGTTGTCCTTTATCATCTAGGCTCTCTGGTCTAATAATCATATAAACATTATGACTTATAATAACCTAGATCACCAGTCTATAAATAACAAACATATATACAAAGGCCCCCTAGCCTCAAGATCGCGCACTCAAGCCGGTGTGCGTGGAACTCTGGGATGTGTGCACTCTTCTTTTGGTGCACCATCCTTGCGCACTTACACATGTGTGAAACATTATAAAATGTGCACATTTCTTTGGTATGAGATTCCTGCGCATTGACTCAATGCACGCATAACCAAACCAAAGACCTTGTACCATCAACTCACTAGCTTATATGTATAATTACATTTACATTTACAATTGGGGTTCGACCTAGGGGTATTACATTCCCCTCCCCCTTATTTATGAACTGTCCTTAGTGCATTATATACCATGTTCAATTCAAAATGCGTCAAAAATCTCCATGCCTTTGCTAATGAAGTTTTTTATCTACCTGGTGCTGTTCTTTCAAGCACCAAAAAATATCATGTATGAATACCGCAACTGGTAGTCATTTCCTCTATTCCATAGCGCTGATTCATGCAAGAATTCAACTCATTGGCCCATTTGACACACCCTCATGATTACAACTACCATGCCATAAACATCCTTGAGTTGCCTCTTCCTTGGTGCACTCATCCTTCCAGGGTCAGGTATCCCTTCACTGCTACACAGTCCCTCAACGATCCATCTTACCAAGGATTTCACATACAAGGAGAGCGCTAACTCATTTCTAGAACCCCGCCAAGGTTCTACATTTATAGGGTTCCAGTGTCTCCAACAATAGTTGTTCTTCCTAAGAATTCCAACTTTAATAAATATTATCTCACCTGTATCACACACATACAATGATTATGAGAGCATATTATAAAAAGTTCATTTAGAAATTCAAATTTATTTCATAAGGAAATTCAACTTTTCCCCAAAATATAAAATTCCATTTTATAATTTTTGTGGCTGTTCCAATAACATGCACCAATATTTATTATGGCTTTCTGCAACCCCATACTTGAGACCACTTTTTCTTGCAATACTTCCTTCTTACAATCAACCAAGCAGATCGTTAGTATCTCCTGTACCATATACTTTTATTGCAATATGTACAAAAGATTACAAAGTGATCTTATAATTTTCTACACTTAAAAATTCAATCACAACTATTAAATAGCTTATTAAATGGAACAAAATTATCATTCTCTGCATGTGTATGTTCAACAATTATGCTTTTTTTTTTATAACCATTAGTATAATTTCCATTTTTTGAACATAAAATTCCTGTAGTTATTACTCATGTGGCTGCTTGACTTGCACTTTCCTGTTGCAATATCTAACAACCCCTGAAATGTCCTCAACTCCATGAGTTAGTAACAATTGTAACATTTCAGCTGTTAGCATACTAATTTTTGTTAGATAACATAAATCTAGGCATTAAAAAAATGCATTCCACAATGCATTCAAGCCTAACAATTTTATCATGTATAAGTGCAACTCTACCACTTACACGCTTTCATGATTTATTCATACCTATTGTTCAATGCATTCTTGCAGTGACTTTAGAATGCTCTATATCTAAGTCATGAATCTCACCATTGGTAAATTGGAAAGTCTAGCCAATGCCTTGACACATTTTCCATACACTTCCTATTGCTTGCTCAATTATTTGGATGCCTTTTTTTCCGACCTGAACACTACACCAAGAATATAATTATGTGGGGTTCATTAGTGTTAGCAAATAGGTTGCAGTCCAACATTATTTATAAGTAGGAAGTTCAGTGGATATGTTTTTGGTACATAGCCTTTCCATAACCAATCATGCCTGTTAGGATATTTAGACACTTAGGAGTTAGTTAAGATCTACTTGGTCTAATATGTCGTTAGGTAAAAGTGTGTGTTCTTTAGTATGCATTGGTATGCATTTGTAGTTAGGAAATTCGACGGTCACGATATGTTCCCGACATAGAGTGATCCGACGGTTCATACTCTCCTCGATCTTAACGACCATTGATCCGTGGCTTAACACCCGATTGGTCCATGATCTCTATTTAAAGAGC
>SNQJ01S0001323.1:24136-66393 GCA_010110895.2 Picea sitchensis
TCAAAGTTCTGTGAGTTTAAAGCATTGGTGGAGAAAGAGTCGGGGAAGCAAGTGAAGGATCTAAGGAGCGATAATGGTGGAGAATACATCTCTAACGAATTCAAAGACTTCTGCAGCAGAGAAGGAATTCGAAGAGAACTCATAGCGCCTCAAAACCCACAGCAAAATGGGGTCGCGGAGAGAAAGAACAGAACGATCGTGGGTGCAGCACGAGCGATGTTGCATGATCAGGGCCTACCAATGCATTTGTGGGCAGAAGCATGCAATACTGCGGTTTATGTGCAGAACCGTTGTCCTCATATAGTACTTAGCATGAGTACACCTGAAGAAGCTTTTACTGGTAATAATCCTGATGTTTCTCATTTTAAATTTTTTGGCTCATCTGTTTATGTGCATGTGACCAAGGATGCCAGGAAGAAGCTGGAACCGACTGCTGAAGTTGGGATATTTGTGGGGTACACTGAAACACCCCATAATTATCGTGTGTATTTGCTGAACAGTAAGATGACTGTTATGCGACGGGATATAAAATTCGATGAGGGGAAAGCCATGAGGTTGTCGCTTGAGAGGGAGATAGACTTGCATGCAGAAGAGGAACTGTTGGTTCCCAAGAATGAGTCTCAAGATGTGGATCAACCACATGAAGAGGTTCATGGAGTAGAGGAAACCACTCAAGCAGAGCCATCCATCAGAAATGGAAAAAAGTGCACTACAGAAGCTGATAGATTGAGACTAGATGCTGCAAAGAATATAGGAGCCCCTATTTCACAGCGCAGACAGAGACAGTCTCCTGATCGATTTGCTGGATACATGGCTCTCATGAGCAAATGTATTGTGACTGAACCATCTTCCTTTCAGGAAGCAGTGCAGGACCCCACTTGGGTTGATACTATGGTAGAGGAGTATGACTCCATTGTCAAAAACAGTGTATGGGAAATTGTCCCAAGACCGATTGATAAATCAATGGTAGGTTCGAGATGGATCTACAAGGTAAAGAAAGCTGCTAATGGGAGTGTGGAGAAATACAAGGCTAGGTTTGTGGCCTGGGGATTCTCATAGATCAAGGGGATAGATTATGGTGAGACCTTTGCACCTGTCGCAAGGTACTCTTCCATAAGACCCATCCTTGCACTCTCAGCGTAGATGGGTTGGTGCATTCATCAGATGGATGTGAAAACTGCGTTCCTCAACGGGATCATTGAGGAATAAGTGTACATTGAACAACCAGAAGGTTTTGAGACCTTTGACAGAGAGACGCATGTGTGCAGACTCAAGAGAGCACTGTATGGGCTGAAACAAGCACCCCGTGCTTGGTACACTCGGATAGACAACTATTTCACCAGATTGGGCTTCACCAAAAGTGAAGTAGATGCAAACCTATACCAAATTGTGGTGGAGAGTAAGCTATTAATCATTGTGCTTTATGTTGATGATTTAATACTGACTGGTGATGAGCAGTTGATAAACTCATGCAAGGATGACCTTGCAAACAAGTTTGAGATGAAGGATTTGGGCCTTCTTCATTATTTCCTTGGATTGGAAATATGGCAGCGAGATGGTGAATTTTTTGTGTCTCAAGGAAAGTATACAAGAGAGATACTGGGTAAGTTTCACATGGAGGGCTACAAACCCATGGATACTCCTCTTCCAGGAAACTGGAGGAAAGAGGATGCTACTTCTGGAGAAGTAGTGGATGCTACTATCTATCGACAGTTAGTGGGTTCGCTAATGTATTTAGTGAACACGAGACCAGACATTTGCTATGCGGTTAACCAACTAAGCCAAGCGATGGTTAAGCCTACCAAACTCTTTTGGAAGGCGGGTAAGCAAGTCCTGAGATATCCGAAGGGCACATCTGAGTATGGATTATGGTATAGACAGATGGATGAGGTGAAGTTGCATGGCTTCACGGATGCAGATTGGGTGGGAAGCCCAACGGACAGAAAGAGCACATCAGGAGGGATCTTTAGTATCATATCTACCACTGTTTCTTGGTACAGCAGGAAACAGAGATCCGTGGCACTTAGTTCAGCGGAAGCGAAATACATGGCAGCGAGCCAAGCTGCATGTGAGGCTATCTGGATGAGAAAAATCTTGGTTGGTGTGTTTGGTTCTCATTTAGATCCGACAATGATTTATTGTGATAATCAGAGTTGCATTAAACTCTCGATTAATCCTGTGTTTCATGACAGATCTAAGCATATAGATATCCGGTATCATCATCTCAGATATTGTGTGCAACGAAAGATCATGTTGCTTCAATACATTCCTACGGAAGATCAGGATGCAGACATTCTGACGAAGGCGCTCACTAGGAGCAAATTCGAATATCACAGAGACAGGATTAGGGTGAAGGATAATCCCTTTCTTGTTGAGAGGGAGTGTTGAAAAGTCAACAAGAAACATGTGTCTAATTTACTTTTCCCTTAATTAAATTAGACAATAAATATTAATCTATTATCTCATTCATAACTGAGTGATTTGGATTTGTAACAGAATTATAAGTGTAGTTAAGTGAGTTAAGATCAGTTGTGCTAGTTGTAACTAAACATGCACTAGTGAGAGTTTAGTTAATCAGTTAACTCACATGCAACTAAAGATTTGTCACGGTTAACTACATGCATGCAAATCCATTGGAGATCCAGTTGAGATAACAGGTGAAAGGGACAGTTGGCTATCAGTTGTGATTTGTTCACACATGCAGTGGATATGCTTATGAGCATGTGCAAACGAGGCAATTCGCAACAATTCATTCATTATGAGAATTCGAATTGCAGAGTTTGTGCAGAGGAGGCAGGTTGTCTGGACATAGGAATTGGCGCATGTATTTGCTAATTTGTGTATGAAAGTGTGAGATGATTGTATTGTACTGAGAGCTCTTGGATTAGAGTTTTGTATGAGATTGTTTCATGATTCATGATATACATAATATATGATAGTGGGGTTTTTAGCTTTACGCTTTCACGGTAAAACTTCTGTGTTGTGTGTTATTGATATTTCACTTTGTGCATTGTGGTTTAATTGCTTCCACAATAATAATAGTAGAAGCGATTCTGTATTTAACAAGTGGCAGAAATTGTTAGATCAGGAGAATCGCAGGAATACATTAATTTGTATCGAAATTTCTACAGAAACTGGTTCAGCCTTTCCTTGAATGAACATATCAAAACTTATAGTTTCTTGCACCATACTCTTCTCTTTTCTTAGCCACCCAGCCTCAAACATGACCTACACAATCAATTCTCCAACATGTTACAATGCTACCCAAATGTTTATTTTTCCAATTGAGATGGGTTCTCAGATTCTATTTCTTTTGCATTCACTAACAAGCATAGAATTATTTTTCTTCTTCATGGTTCCTTATTGGTTTCTTTTTATAGAAATCATCTCCATGTTTGAATCCTTTTTGGATTAACATCCCAATGTACCACATCAATGCACTCATCTCTTGGGAATGTACTCAACATTCCTTCTTATTATTGTCACAGTTCCTCGAATGTTGCAAAAGAATCTGTATAACTTGGTATCCATCTAATGGTACCTTTCTACTATCCTAAATTACTTTGGAACTTCATCTAGTTTCTAATGAACTTAGATTCGAGTAATTCCTCTACTAGGAGTTTGATTGCATCATTCTAGATCCAGTCTACCCACAATATATTGTTTTTTGCATCTTCCAAAACTCTTTACTTATGTGCACCTTCATTTCTTCACCCTTGAAGTGATAACCTCCATACGATGCTTCCACTGCACACTCTGATAACCATAAGGGAAGCATTACTCCATAATTGCATAGCCAATCCCTGTAGATGATGCACTCTATTTCTATGTATGCATTAAGTCTCTCTCTTTATCTAATTACTATCATTCTGATAGTCAATTCCTTTTATAATAGATCTGACTCTAATGTATTTCTTTATCCATACATTGGTTTCTTTGGGAGTGAATGGACTTTGACTATTTCATTCACTACATAATCTATTCCTTTGTCCAGATTCCATTAATCACTTTGACTAACATGAGCGGATTTATTGGAGTGGCTTACCAATACTTTATGGTTGCATCTAGATTCCTACCTTATCATTCCTTAGTCTTGGCCTTTGATCATCTTACGAAATATTTTTGTCACAATTTTTTTTCCTTGAGTACTTTTTCTTGTCTTTAACCAAATTTCAAACCACTCACTTGTTATGAAAACCATCTCTCCACACTTCCATGGTTTCAATTTCATGCATATCCATTATTCCGAGTATATACATTTTCAGCTGGTAGCTTCCTTAATCAATCAATCCACATTTTGAAGAACCGACCCTACCTTGTTACTCATACTTGAAGATACCACTTTGATAAGGAAAATTCGCTATGCTTTATCATCAACCTTAATCTCTGCTTGCAAGACATTTATTATAAAATATAACAATTCAAAAAATTTTGGTTACAACAACCATTCAACCACAATATACAATTCTGGTAACATATGCACAATTTTCCCCCTTCATGGTTACCATATATTTTCTTCTGAAATCCTATGAATTCTTTTATCCATCTCACAATTCTGGGTGATTATATGGAATTCTCAGTCCAATACCTTTTCCAATAACTTCTTCTTGCTCAATTACGAGTCTTGAGCAGAAGTTATGGCCATTTGAAAATTGCCCATTAATTCCTTTTGTTCACACTTCAACTAGGTGCAAATCTAAACTGTAATTATGCATTTCTGCATCTACCGCATTGGAGTTTTGGAAGGAGCCCAATTGGGTTCCTCCATAGACATATTCTGTACACTTTGGCCAATTTTCATCCCCATCTGAGCTCCAAATTGCTAAATACAACCTATTGAAGTTTTAGCCCAACTAAATTTTTTGGCTCTAAATGCTAGACGTTCCTTCTATGTTGTCCTGTGCATTTTTATGTGCTCATAATTTTAATTAAGCTCCATGAATTTTTTCTATGGTTCAATATCTTTCATAGACTTCTTCTATGCGTCAATTTTATTTCGGAGCAGGAAGTTTGTTAAGAACCAAATATCAATATAGCATAGAAAAACCTCAGAAAAAGTACTCAACGCCTTGAAAAAGAGCTAATTTCAGATAATAAGCCTCTTCGAGGGGGAAACCTCCTTTTACCCCACTTAAATGTTCAAGTACAAGATGATTCAAAATGAAAATGTCTCCTTTTCGGGCACAAGATGATTCAGCCGAAAATGTCTCCTTTGGTATATATAGGAGACTGGGGAGGTATAATTACAAACTAATGGCCCAAAGCCTACATAAATAAAATAACATACTAATATAATACGCCCCACTATGGTAATGAGCTAATATTAGGGCTTAACATGCCCTCTTCCTTGAGACAAGTGTTGTCCATAACACTTGAGTAACTCTGGATATTTCTCTCAGATAAAAGACTCATTTTCCCAAGTAGAATCTTTCAAATTTAGTTTCCTCCATTTAATGAGATAATATTAAATGGATCTATTCCTCACCTAACGAATTCTTGTGCCGCTGATGGCTTCTGTGCTCCAATATGATTTTCCTTCCTCGTCAATTTCTCGCAATATAGTTTGAATTGAGATCTGCCTATAACCTTCTTTGGGCATGAAACATGGAAAACCTGGTGTACTCTCGCGGAAGATGCAAAGTAACCCAATTTGTATGCCATAGTACCAATCTTTTCAGAACACCTTATAAGGGGCCATAGTACTTTGCGATAATTTATTATCCTTCTTGGTTCTGTTTGAGGGACATCTGTTGTATATTGTAGTCTTAAAAACACCTAACCTACTTCAAAAATTCTTTCACCAATGCATGTTGATCTCGCCTTGTTTCTATCTGATTTTGTGCCATGGTCGTTGTCCTTTAAGATCCTGAGAACTTGTCGTTGATTCTCGACGTGATCTTCCACCGCTTGAACCTTTTAGATTTTATTTTAGAGAAGTGATGGAAGGAGGGTGGTATCCATAAAGTGCCATAAATGGTGTCATTTTGTTGGGTGCGATGAAAGGAAGTGTTATACCACCATTCCGGGCCAGGGTGTTCATTTGAACCATTGTGTTTGTTTATCGTGAGACAAAGCAAAAAAGGTAGCCTTCCATACATTTGTTCACTCATCTCAGCTTGTCCATCGATTGAGGGATGATAGGGATGAGCTGCGAGCCACTGAGTACCCAACAAGAAAAATAATTGGCCCAAAATGTCCAAAGGGAAGATGGACTGGCCACTTACACAATCTTTGGGCTTCCATGTAGCTTTGAACCGTCTCAATGAATGCTAAGTATAAATCAGACACTAGCTTTAGGTTGGATGAGAGAGTGCACAAAAGTGTGCTTACTTGGTCACCTATCAACAATCACCATGATGACACTCTTTTCCCTTCTTCGTGCTTTGGTAACCCTCGGATGAAATCCATGGAAACCTCAACATTAGGAGGAGGTTTCCATGGATAATGGTTGTAAAAGACCCTGGGTCTTAACTTCCACCATCCTATTTTGTTGGAAAACCAAATACTTTTCCACAAACCTTGAACATTAGTTTTAAGGCCATCCCAAAAAAATCCTTCTTGAATCTATGGTAGGTTTTCAAGAACTCAGTGCCCTCCCACTGAGAGGTGTAACTCCACAAGTATCTCTTTGTTTGAGTTAAATTTTACATAAATATAAGAGATCTTTGTACGATAGTGAATCATTCTTTCCATGTAAATGTATCCGATGTAATCGGAATCCCACAGAACCTTTGAATGAGAGTCCACACTTTTTCAAGGCTATTCTTCCATTCATCCCTGTTTCTATTATCCACCTGGGTTGGATGATCGAGATAAGACGTAGAGAAAGGGCCCAACATCTTCATCCTTTCTTAAGAGTGCATCCGCCACAACATTTTGCTTCCCTTTTATATCGCATTTCAAAATCATAACCCAATATCTTGGTTACCCATTTTGTTGTTCTTCCTCAAGACATTGCTCCAAGAAGTATTTAAGACTATCATGATCCTGCTTTTAACCTTGAAGTGATTTCACTAGGGTAAGGACCATTTCTTCAATGTATGGGGCATTGCCATCATTTCTTATAAATGGTTTGTGTAAGTCCTTTACCTTGAGTGGTCGACTTCGTGCCATGGGCCTCTTGCATTGGGGACAACACCAATTCCATTCTCAGGCATCACATTCCACATAAAGGTTTTTTTGAAGTCCCGAGTGGTGGTGCAGACATGAGCTTTACACATCAATTCTTGTTGTTCAAAGATTTAGTTGCCTCCTGAGTCCATGAAAATGCATCCTTAAGTTAGTGCCATTGGGGGTTGTGCCGCTATTCTTCCATAGTTTTGAACAAACTTATAGATTAACTCCTGTCAAACCCAAAATCCCTCTAAGATCTTTTAATGTTTTGGGAATTGGCCAATCCATCATGGCCTTAATCTTGTTAGGGTCTATCTCGACACCTTCATGAGATACAATATGACCCAAATAATTTCACCTCCTTTACTCCAACTAAACATTTGGATGGTTTGGCATAGTTGTTGCTCCTTTAGTAGTTGTAGCACCTTGTCAACATGTCGCGACATGATCCTCCCAAGATCTTGCCATAGATTAGTATATCATCAAAAAATACTAACACAATTTTCAAGGAAGGGATTGAAAATGGAATTCATCAACCCCTGGAATGTGGAAGGTGCATTTGTAAGGCCAAAAGGCATGACCAAAAATTCATAATGGCCTTCATGAGTTCTAATGCAGCTTTTGGGATATCTTCCTCATTATGACGGATGATACCTTGGAACTAAGATCCAATTTCAGGAAATAGATTGCCCATGTAGTTCATCTAACAATTCATCAATGACGGAATGGAAACTTATCTTTTAATAGTGATCTTGTTGAGCTCTCATGATCCGACACATATGAACTATCTTTCTTGAATACCATTACCAATCGGCAGTGCAGGCAACTGGCTAGGGTCTTAATAATGCTGTACCTATAACATTTCTTCAACCACAAGGCCAATTTCACTTCCTTTCTAAAGGTAAGGGTATCTCCGTGATGACTGATGTTAGGAGGAACACCTAGAATTAGGTGAATTTCAAGATCATGATTTCGAGGGTGGAAGACCCTTAAATATCTTCAAATACTTTGGAATGCTTATCACATCCTTTCTGAGACTTTAGGAATAAAATGGCTTAGATGTTTGAACATCTAGTGAGCATATAGCTTGTGCAATAACGCTTTGATGCCCCTTTTCAATAATTTTGTTTCACGTCATAGAGCTTATCACCTTACCTAAGTTTCCCCAGGATAAATTTTGAACTCAATTTCTTTTCCTTCCAAAGAAAATTTCATGAAAGCCTTGAAAATTAAAAGCCACCGCTCCTAATGATTGTAACCATCGGATTCCTAAGACAACATCTCTACCACCCATGGGTATAGCAATCATTGGACCATCCATTACATATTCCCCATAGTAAGATTGATCTTATTGCATTTTCCCTATAAATTGATAGTTCTCCATCCTGTAATCATTACTTGAAACCGGGTACCGGATATACAAAGTAATTGAGATCTCTTTGGCTAATTTATATTTAATGAAATTATGAGTACCCATGTAATCAATCAGACTATTAATTCTTTATTGTATCCTTCGGGATCTTGATAATTGGAGACACCCCATCCAATGCATTACACGAGCATCGTGGGGAGTCAACTCTGCATCTAAATCACTTTACCGCTTCATCCTTGAGATAGTTCTGTTCTCGTTTCTTCTTCCTCTTCACAATCTATGTAGAATAATTTCTTCTCATCACACTTATGTCCCCATCAGACTTGTCGTCACAATTAAAGCATAAAGCTTTTGCTTTCTTTCCTCCAATTATTGTTAAAATAACCTTTTAGGTTGATGTGTTTTAGGAGAAGGAGCATCAGGTTTCCCATGATGTTAGATCGGTCTTCTTGGGCTATAGCCATTTTTACTTTCAACATTTCTAAAACACCTCAACCTAAAAAGGTTGACACCTCAACAATGATTTGGGTTCCCAAAGCACAACCTCATTTGGAATGTTATCCTTTAAAGTTCCTAAGGAAACATCAATCATGCCTATCCGAATATCAAGTACCTTTATATTCAATCTTTGAAGTTCAATGTGCTCTGTAGAATCAACCCTTTTGTTTGAGATTTTACTTCAATTGGCTGTATTTCTCCTTGTATCCCTCATAGTGTGCTATCATTTCTTCCGCGGAAATTGTCCAAGTGACGAAAGGGATTTGGCGACAACAAAGCTAATTGATACCATACAAATTGATTAGGTCTTCTAAATATAAAGAAACAATTTGTACCTTTTGTGTATGTGGTACATTATGGAGATCAAATAATTAACTCCATCCAAGTATCCATGTGATTGGGTCCCCGCCATCAAACTTCCTCATATCAATCTTAGGGAAACCCGTGGGTTTTCGGTCTCTCAAAACCAAAGTTGGAGTTTCTCCATTCTTGATTCACCTTCCTCATGGTTCCTCATCATGAATTTCTGGGATGCATTTTCACTTTCAGGTGTCTTCTCTATTACGAAATTTTTCAATACTTCCATGATCTCTCCTTTTAAACCATCCATCTTAGTATCCAACTTAGCTTCCATTGAATCCATCAACTTAGCTTCCATTGAATCCATCTTCTTTTGTAGTTCATTTATGTCCCTACGCATTTCTTCACCTTCATCAAGATTCCAAGTAGGATTTTCTAGAGGCTTATTTGGTGTAGAAGTTCCATTTTTTGGTGGCATGTTGGCCAAGTATCACTATTGAACCTTGATTATGAGGTGGTTCTGCTAGACAATATTTCTTCTATTGTATATCCCAAGTTTCGGCCCTTCTGGGTATGAAACTTTCTTTTAGGTAGTTCTCTGATATTTCTTCTCTACAATGCCACAGGTCTGATCAAAATTGGATGTGCCAAGTGGAATTTACAGTAACTTCCCCACAACTTGCCGATTTTTGTCATTTCCAGGAGATCTCACTTGTATAGCGTGCCCCGCACAAAATAATTGATATAAAATTCTGAAACTCGCACCAGAAATACTACAGACTGTCCACGATCCAATGAAACTAGTCCCACTCAATTTGGATACTCTAAGAAGAAGTTATCTGAGCTTAAAATTTACTCTCCATTGCTCGGGCTGTAAATCACTCATTCTAACTCTGTTTGATGAATGAGATACACCGTTAGAAAGATATTACCGAGGTATTTCGTTTGAGCTGAAAAAACCACATTATGGGCGCACTATTTTTGAGCAGATAAAAATACTGTTTAGGGCATAAAAATGCCTTACAAAAAGATGACCTTCAAACAATACAAAAATGCCGTGAAAAATCATTGGTTTTATTTTATTGTAGAACACAAAATCAACTTCGCATGCACGACTTCTAAATTATACACCCATATTTAACATGCAAAAGTTCTACACACGTAACTCTAAAATGTAGCGCATGCACCACACACATTATCCAGTGTGCATCACTTTTCTGTCATGCGCCAATATCCACCGCACACAACTTTTGTGTCATGTTCCAATACCTACTGTGCACAAATTTTGTGTCACACGCGCCAATACCTACTGGGCACAACTTTTGTGTCACACACCAATATTCTGTGCGCATTTCAAGTTCCACACCACAAAACACCAAGTTTTAGTGCGCTCACACCCCACACCAATCCTCCCTGTGCACCACCAATTATACTTCAGTGCAACATGAATATTCAGCATGCACACATAGGATACCAACATTGCGTGCACACCAACAAATTTGTGTTGAGATTTTATATAATTTCGGAAGTTATTCCTAAGTGTAATTGTATTGGTTATTCTTAAGTGTAATTGTGAAAGGGTTTATTGATAAATCATGTCTTTTAGGTCTTTTAGAGTATAAATAGAGGTTATATCGAGTCATTTTGATCACTCACTGAATATAAGTTCAAGTTAGTAGTACACACTTATTTAGGAGGCTATTCTTGGTTCATGTCTGGGTCTCTTTGTTCTTGATTTCGTGAAAGATCATTGTATGAAATTGTACATGTTGGAGGAATATATACTGAGGAAATTTTGCAGGGTTTTCTCCCCCTTGAGGGTTTCCTTGAGGATATATCTTATTGTTCTGTGGATATCTATATTTTAGTTGTGATCCTTTTGCATATCAAATAATAATATATATACAATATCATCTCTCTTAAAAAGTCAGCATGGTATCATAGTAGGATTGGGTTAACTCCCTCATGGGAAGGCCCAGGATCCCGAGAGAAGAATTGCCATCGTGGGGAGAATTGGGTCTTATGGTTGCAAAGCTTTAGTTGTATGTGGATGTTACTTCGATTTAGAGAAGAGGGTTTCTCCATGCAACCAGATTACACACAAGATACAACAAATCGACCAAGCGATCGACCATTACAGTTGAAGGCCAAGACAAGCCTTTACCATATGGCCAATATCCAAGTCAAAAATGCTGGAGAGAGGCTGGAGATTGCAAAAAAAAGGAAGATATTTCTCGGTACAAAAAGTTGTGGGATTGGAAACCTTTGTGAGCTTTGGCCCACATTGAGCGATAATGTTTCGGTTGCAAATTGTTACTCTACATCCATAACATCGAAGGGTTTCCGATATGATTTGATTGGTTCTCCAATGGAGAGCCCGCGAAAATTATTTAAAGCTCCATGGAAAGATAAAAAAAATGGTAGAGATGATTAATATGAAGAATGTGAGGGTGGTCTACTTGATCTTAAAGGTTTTTCATGTGTTGAGGTTTGTAGTGATCAAACCGATTTACAATGGGTGGATGGCTTAGGGATTTGGCAGTTCCTACGACCATTATTGGGGCAACTTCGGTGGTGCGATTCTTTTGAATGTTTGGCAGCGACATTGCTCAGGAAACCATGGAATCCAACACCAGATTACATAAAAACATTGGTTTTTGGCCGAGGCAAGTGGTTGTGGAAAATATATATGCCAAAGTTTTACCAACTCAACCTACCAGTATGAGTAATTTCATGGAACCCAATACTAAGTTATATGTGATACGAGTCGCATTTGGATTTGCAAAAGGAATTTATAGGTAGTATTTACATTGATGATAATGAAAACAAAAAATGATATTGTGGTGGAATTAGATTCCTGGAGAGGGACTGGACATGAGCATGAACAATGGTGAAATGATTGATATGGGTTATGGTGTGATGAATAAAAAAAAAAAAAAATTCAATGGGAAACACGTCCACGAATTGATGACTTTGCAGGAGGTGCACTATGATTGCACCTAGCATGGGGTGGAATTGTTAGTGCTGGAACAAAATAACAATGTTTAATGGATCATGCACACCATGCTCTTGAATGCTCACCTTGAATTATGTGTAGTGAGGAAGTCATACGGAGTTTGCTCTATCTCTCCAGGGGAGGCTGTGTGATTTCATCAAGATGAGGCAAGAAGATGGCGACATAAGTGCAGGGATAGTAACAACAAGAGAAATGATGGGGAGTACTAACACTCTATTGTAAATTAGCATTGTATATAAGAGTGGTGAGTTAAGAAGGGATGAAGGAATTTTTCTTCTGTTCCTCACTTGGGTGCTCCCAAAAAATCCTTGGAAGAGGAAGAGAGGAGAAACAACACTTGTATGAGTTTTAGGATAGATAATTTATTATAGAACAACAACCTCATTTAGACTTTGGTTGTCATATCCCTGGATAGTGATAAAGAAATATGAATGTGGACATGACCCTGTGTGAATGGAGGCTTCATCATCTACATGGTTATTGAGAAATACTATCACAAGGTTGCCACCTTTATCATTATCTGTATCATGAATAGTAAATGTGTTTGCAAGTTCACTGCAACAAACTTTAGAAGGTGAAATATTCTTGTTTTTCTCTTATTTTGTTTTGGGAAAGTTACCATGTATACTTGGTTAGTAGATTGTGGTGCTTCTAGGCACATGACAATTTACCGAGATTATTATACTATGTGACACTCATGGATCTTCTTCATGAAGACCAAGGATGAGGTCTTCAACAGATTCTAAGAGTTCAGGGCTCAGGTAGAGAACTTGACAGAGAAGAAGATCAATATCAACACGAGTATTTTGTGAGGAGTGATCGAGATGGACATAAGAAGCAGTGAAAAACTCTCTATAGTTGAGATCACATGAAGCTTGTGTCAATGTGTTGATGTGGTGGTTACCATGATGTTGTGTGACTCGAAAAATGGAAATATTGTCACAGAGTCATAGAGGGAACAACCAAGGAGGCAGACTGGAAAATCAAAGTTTTCAATGATAGAGGGATTTGGCCTTTGAGTTCGATATGAAAGATATTGGTTTGATGCACTATTACTTGGGACTGGAGGTATGGAAAAAGCTTAGTTAAATCTTCCTAGGTCAAGGGAAGTATGCAGTGGAAATCCTGAAGAGGTTTGGGATGTTGGATTTCAAGGCAATGGCTACACCTATGGTATCAAATCTGAAGTTTCTATAGGATACAAATTCAGATACTGTGGAAGTTACGTTATACAGACAAATGGTGGGTTCGTTGATGTAGTTGACGAATACATGACCATATATATGTTTTGTTGTGAACACCCTGAGTCAGTACATGGTTGACCCCAAACGTGTTCACCTGATTTCACTAAAACATGTGATGAAGTACCTTCAAGGTACAATGGATTATGGGCTCGAGTATGTTTCATACATTGAGATCAATCTACTTGGATATTCATATTTAGATTGGGATGGTAGTGTTGGAAACCAGAAAAGTACATTAGGAATTTGCTTCACTTTGGGATCTAGTATGATTTCATGGATCAATAAGAAGAAGTCATGTGTAGAACTCAGTACAGCTAAGGTAGAGTATGTGGCGCCATGTGCAACAAGTTGTGAAGTAGTATGGATTCAGAAATTGCTTGCTGGATTATTCAGTATTGCGATGGAGGAGGCATGTATCTTGTGCGACAACCAAAGTTGTATAAAGTTGTTAGATAAACCCATGTTTCATGATAAGTCAAAGCATATCGAAATTAGGTATCACTATATCAAGGATATATTGCAAAAGGGAATAGTGAGGCTCCAATATGTGGCTACCGATGAGCAGGTTGCGGATGTGATGACAAAGCCATTGTCAAGGACAAAGTTTGAGTACTTCAGGGACAAGCTCGACGTAGTCCCTCTTCAGAGGGAGTGATGGCTTCATATGTTATCACAGGGTAGTGGATGTCATGATGACATGTTGTAACTAATGAAGAGCTACCCACCGGCCCTGGATGCATGCTGAAGATATGAGGTACATATGTTATCGCAGGGTACTGGATGTCATGCATAAAGATATATGAGTTTTCTATGGGAAACTAGATAGTTTCATGATGACATGTTGTAGCTATTGGAGAGCTACCCACCAGCCCTGGATGCATGCTGTGAAATCACTATGGATTTCCTTTGATGTATAGATTCGTGTGTTCGACATTCAATGGTCATGAGCTTGTGTGGATGACGAAAATGTTAGAGTCTGTGCTGGATAGAATACCTTCCTCATTAAGAGGGAGTGTTGAGATTTTATGTAATTTTAGAAGTTATTCCTAATTGTAATTGTATTGGTTATTCCTAAGTGTAATTGTGAAAGGGTTTATTGATAAGTCATGTCTTTGAGGTCTTTTAGAGTATAAATAGAGGTTATACCGAGTAATTTTGATCACTCATTGAATATAAGTACAAGAGAGTAGTACACACTTATCTAGGAGGCTATTCTTGGTTAGTGTCTGGGTCTCTTTGGTATTGATTTATTGAAAGAGCATTGTATGACATTATACATGTTGGAGGAATCTATACTAAGGAAAGTTTGCAGGGTTTTCTCCCCCTTGAGGGTTTCCTTGAGGACATATCTTGTTGTTATGTGGATATCTATATTTTAGTTGTGATCCTTCTTCATATCAAATAAAAATATATATACAATATCATCTCTCTTGAAAAGCCAACAATTTGCACTATGATTTGCCAACACTCCATGTGCACACCTTGCACATGACATTATTATGCCTGTGCCACAAGTTCTGCACCATGCGATGCCAAATTTTAGTGCGCTTCCCTGCGCACCCATATTATGCACATGCCACAAATTCTACATTGTGTATTGCCAAAATTTAGTGTGCATACCACGTGCACCATTATTTTCCGTGCAATGGAAAATTTTTAGTGCGCACACCCACGGACCATTTTTTTTTCGCTCAACACCAAATTTTTAGTGCACACACTTGCGCAACATTATTTTTCCATGCAACATCAAATTTTTAGTGCACACACCTGCGCACCGTAATTTTTCTGCACATCACAAACTCTGCATAGTGCAGCGCCAAATTTTAGTGCGCACACCCGTGCACCATTATTTTCCGCACATCACAAGCTTTGCACTACGCAACGCCAAATTTTAGTGTGCACACTTGTGCACCTTTATTTTTTTGCACATCACTACTAAGCGCACACAAAATATTTTCAATGCTTAACTGATTTTTCCATAATTTTGTTGTAGAAATTAGGGTTTTTTCTTGATTTCGCCCAATTTTGTCCTGGGTGCCATGGTTGCTCTATAAATTAAAAAATTCAATCATCTAAAGGTCCATATTTTCCCCATTAGAGATTCAAATCACTTTTTTTCAATTTCCAGATTGATACCACATTGTAACATCCCCAACCAGCTGTTGGGCCATGACACTTAAAATTCTGAACTATGATACTAATTTAAATCACCTTGTAACGTCCCCATTATCAACAACTCAATAAATTGCTCTTGTAACATCCCCAACCTCGAGTTGGGCCACGCCACACAGAATTACAAATTATGATACCATTAAATTAGATAATAAATTCTGCTTATGAATAGAGTTAAGAGGAAATAATAACAAGATGCATGCACCAATAACAATTCATATATATAATTTAACAACGAAGCTTCCATGACATAAAGCTCATAATTTCACACACACAATAATTGAAATAAGCACATGAAAGACACTTATCTCTGGAAATAAACACCAATTGCATGCATAAATTCCATGTTCCTCCTAACCATAGACCACACTGTTCAGAATAATAACCTAGCTCACCAACCTATAAAACAAAAATATATATATAAAGGCCTCCTAGCCTCAAGATCGCACACTCAAACCGGTGTGCGCGAAACTCTGGGATGTGCACACTCTTCTTTTGGTGCACCATCCTCGCACACTTACACGTGTGAAATAAATTATAAAATGTGCACATTTATTTGGTATGGGATTCCCACACATTGACTCAATGCACATAGAACCGAACCAAAGACCTTGTACCATCAACTCACCAACTTATATGTATAATTACATTTACATTTACAATTAGGGTTTATCCTCGGGGTATTACATCCTGGCTATGTCTAGAATGACTCTATCCTTGTTTGTCACCTTAATAAATCTCTTTATGGTCTTAAACAAGTTCCTTGAGCTTGGTATGCAAAAATGGACAACTTTCTTATTGACACCGGATTTTCCAGATGCTATTTTGATCCTAATGTCTATACCAAGAAAGTAGGAAGCCATTTCATAATCCTTTTCCTTTATATTGATGACCTTATCCTTATTGGTAGTGACTAACTTTTAAAACCATGTGAAAACTAGCCTTAAGAAGAAATTTGAAATGATAGACTTAGGCTTTTTGCACTATTTCCTTGGCCTCCAAGTTTTGCAAACAAGGAAGGAGTTTTTATTTCCCAGTCTAAGTATGCTTGTGACCTTCTTCACCACTTCCACATGAAATATTGTAAACCAACCCCTTCTCCCTTCCAGTATGGAGTCAAGATTTCTTCCACCTATACTTCTCCTGAAGTTGATGCCACTTTGTATTGCCAGTTAGTTGGTAGCCTCTTATACTTGAATCATACCCATACTGATCTTTCCTTTGCTGTTGGTCTTGTTTCCAGGTATATGCAAATACCCCATGAAATCCATTGGAAAGTAACTAAAATGATACTTCGGTATGTCCAGTGTATAGTTCAGTTTGAGATACATTACAATTCAGGGGGGGCTCCTTTATTGGTTGGATTCACTAATTCATCTTGGGCCGATGACCTTGATGATCGAAAGTCTACTACAGGTTATGTTAACATCCTTGGTTCAAGACCTGTCACTTGGGCCTGTAAGAAACAACATGCTATTGCACTTTCTTCTGCAGAAGCAGAGTACCGAGCAGTGGTAAATGCAAGTCAAGAAGCCTCATGGCTTCGACATATCCTTTCAGAGTTTGGATTCCAACAGTAGCATCCGACCAACCTTTGGTGCGACAATCAGAGTGCCATCAAGATCACCAAAGACCCAATTCAACATCAACGAAACAAACACATCGAGTTACACATGCATTTCATCAGAAAGCTCATTCATGATCAAGTTATTGAAGTTCTCTTTTTCCCCACATAAGATCAAGTTGTAGACATTTTCATAAAGTCTCTTACAGAAGTGAATTTTTCCAAACTTCAATCTATGTTAGGTGTTCAAGAAGTTTTCATTAAGGGGGGATAGGCTCTAATGCATCCTTCCTTATCTTATTGTGTCACTATTGTATATCCTTCAATCCTATCCCAAGTTGTTCTTAAGGGGGGATGTTAAGATATTTAGACACTTAGGATTTAGTTAAGATCTACTTGGTATAATGCGTCGCCAAGTAAAAGTGTGTTTATTAGTATGCATTAGTATGAATTTGTAGTTAGGAAATTCGAAGGTCACGATATGTTCCCAATATAGAGTGATCTGAAGGTTCATATTTTCCTTGATCTTAACGACCACATTGATCCGTGGTTTAACACCCGATTGGTCCATGATATCTATTTAAAGAGCATGGAGGGTCATTTTTCGAAGACCGATTGTGAGAAACTCTCTTGTAAAATCTCTCTGTAATATTTTTCTTTTGCATTAATAAATTGCTCCAAGTGGCCGCGTTCGCTGGGGTCGTGGATGTTTCCTCGTAGGGGTTTTACCACATCAAAGCATCAGTGTGTTTATCTTTTATCTGGTTGTATGAGACGTTACTGAAGGTGTTCGTCCTATGTTGGAATACCTGTGTTGTTGAAAAATGAGAAGCACCCGTGCACACACATAAATGAAAAACACCAGTGCATTTTATGTTTATGCATGCACTGGTGTGTATTGTAATCATGTGCATCAAAATATTTTGAAATGATACAAATATAATCGTACATTATGTCATTTGAAGAAGCATTTATTTCTCACAATTTTTAGCACTAGTGAGTATAACTCATAAGAATGCACCGTTTAGTGAGTTCAAAAGAATGCAGTGCACCGATATGTGTATATTTTAGTTAATTGTTTTTTTTACAAATTTTCAATTAATCATTTCAAAATCAAATATTTGTTTTTTTTTTCCACGAAAAAAACATTATTTTATTCATCTGAAGAGAACCAAATTACATTATGTAGGTGCTCTTAAGCATGTCTCTCAACCTTGGATAAAAAGATCCAAGAAAAAACAAAGGCTAAAAGCCATATGAGAGAGTACATCCTGAAGGCATAAGAGATCAAAAGGACATATACAGTAATCCAAGAATGGAGTAGGGAACAACCAAGAGTCAAATCCCCCACCATGAGAGAAAAGTGTCGAGAGAAACAAACCAAAAAGTAACCCCGAGAACTGGACAGACCAGGTCAGAGTGGTATAACAACCACACACCAAAAGCACCGATATTTGTATACATCAAAACCTTAACATATCAAAAACTTGGATGAACCAGGTCAGAGTAGTATAGCAACCAAACACCAATAACACCTATCTGTGTATACATAAAACCCTAAACTTACCAAAAAACCAGAGAAGAGGACCACAAAATGCAGGGAACAAATCCTTAACAAAACCCCGTCGAGAGCGAGTGAACCAACCAATAAAAACCAGAAGTGGGACAGACCAGGTCTGAGCGAAATAGATATCCCTCAAAGGGAAGAGAGATTCCAAGAACTATCTGACCCACCAACTACAATATCATAACTCGGAAAAAAATATTTGAAACCAGATCCAAGCAACAAAGATATGCATCAAACCCTGATAACGATCTAAAAACAAGGAGGAAGATCTGGAAGAAGGCCCGCAATGGATGGGAAGGATCCCCATAGAGAGACAATGCTGCAAAAATAGAGGAGGCCTATGACCATGACTATAAAAAAGAAGCAAAAATGAAATAAAATAGGGAAGGGCATGATGTCACCGATGAAACCCTCCCAACCAATTGAGAGAAGACCCCACACCTTCGAGAACAAGAGAGAAAGCATTCACTCCGACAAGAAAAAAGAAAACCCACATAGAGAGGGAAGTACATGCTTTAGATCAAGAGAATCAATGACACACATAGAAAATCCCTCATCTTTCTCGATCACCAGCAACCAAAAAACAATATCTAGGCAGAAGCCACGCCCCAGTCAATGAAAGACAAGTACCGCTGCACCAACAAACCAACACGAGCTCAACGATGTTTGGGAGCTGAGGATGACCAAAGGTCCACAACAACTGAAGGAGGAACATCTGAAGAAGAGTAAGAAATGGTGACAACATGGAGAAGAGGGGTCTGTGGCTGAGCAAGCCCTAGCCAAAGACCCCATCTATCAATCCTGAGTCTTCAAAATCAAATATTTGTTAAAAAAATATTGATTTTTATATTTTTCTTATTGTGTTTTGATATAATGATTACATTAATGCGTTATCCAACATACTACACCTTTAATATTTGTAACAATGTAAATCATCCATATATTAATTAATCAACAACAAAATATTTTACAACATTTGACAATACAATAAAATAAGAAACCCTTTATATTATATATGAATAAGTGAACCATCGTCATACAAAATGGGACAACGTAAAGGCACACAATAATCAAAATGCAACCAATATGTAATTGCCACACTCATTGGTAACAATTCCTCATGCAATTGAGACAATATGTCGAGTACATTAAACAAAATCCCTGATTTTAACAGACAAATATTCCAAAACATACAAATTGTAATAACATTCAATTATATTGATTGTCATTCGTCATCACTTGAATTTCTATCATCACTCGAATTGCATGCATGCCTCATTTCTTCATCACTTGTAGGATATATTGTACTTTCGTTATTTAACCTAATGTTTTCTTGATAGACTTGTTTTTGATGTTCTACCTCTTCACGTTCCATCTACAAATATATAAATAAATTGTAATAAGTATATATACATTTATATACATTGTGGAATATACATGATTGCGTAGATAAAAAAATATACCATAGAAACAAATGTTTCATAAATGATACACATTCTTTTGAAGCCATGTTTTATGCCGTATCTCAAAATCTCTTCTATTGGATTCACTCCATACTTTGTTTCCTACATGTTTAAAATGCTTTGACAAAGCACAGTTGATATAATTAATATAAAGGTTTTGTTTTGTTCCATTAATTATAAAACAAGGGAAGTTAAACAACATAGCTCAGAAATTGTTCAATTAAACCTTGATACTTCAACATATACTTAACCTAATGTCTATCAATTCTTCAATTGAATCTTCTTTGTATGTTAGCACCTATTAGAAGATATCCACGCATGAGTATAAATTAATTATTCAAATATAAGTATCATAACAAATATGAAATTTTAAGTAAGATAAAAAAGTAAGTATTCACAAACTTTGCGATCAACCCTTTTATTCCTTGCCGTCCTGTCTTATGTGTTGAATGAGCTTCATTTTTTTCTCTTTTCTACAACAAAACAACTGAAAATTAGTATTTCATGCGATAATTAAATTCAATGTACATAAAAAAATAAATGAATGATTACATACTTCTTATGCACATTGTAATTGTTGTTATGGTTCCTTCTGCAATGCAATTATGTTCATTTATTTTACCATCTCTTTGTACACTTTTTTGGACATCCCCATCAACATGTATTGTTTTTTCCCTTATTTTTCCCTTGGAATTTCTATGACATGCCTTAACCAACACACATAATTAATTTAAACCTACAAATAATTCAAAGATATTAAATTTTAATACAATTTAAAGAACTTGCCTTGTTGTCTTGTTGGGATGAGCTACCATCGTGCTCAGTACATTAAGTTGTTTTCATTGAACTTTTACTCATCATATTCTATAAAAAAAAGGCACGAATCATCATATATAAAAACTATGATTTTTTTTACAAAATATGATTAATAGAAGCACCGATGCTCTATAAATTAATAGAAACATCAATGTTCTATTAATTAATAGAAGCATTGGTGCCTCATTATTTTTTATTGCGCACTTCCAAACACGTGAACAAAGTTATTTTTATTTTAATCTTCACAGTGCTATTGACATGAACACGAGAACCAATGCATTTTGTTATTGGGGGAGCACCGATGCATTTTTTTATTTGGGAGCACTATGATGCATTTTAGTTATTATAAAATGAAAAACAATATTTTAGTATTTTATATTAATAATGGTTATCAAAAGCACTCGGGCGTTATGTTTTGGAGCATCGATGCATTTTGTTATTGGGAAGAGAACTGATGCACACGATTGACTTAGGAGCACCGATGCACATGATTGACTTAGGAGCATTGATGTCATTGACATGAACATGTACAACTGTGCACTATTCCTATACAGTGCACACCATGAACCACATAAGAGTTTTTTTTTAAAGAAAACTGATAGTGACATGGTTTGGGATCAAATGCAATGAGTGATTCCATTGTAATAGATACCAAATGCCCCTTATACAAGTAAAAAAACCCTATAAAAATGTATTTCTTAAAACAAAATTCTACTTATGAAATATAGAGATGAAAACTAAGAGAAACAACCAGAATGCTAGGGATTCCAATACTGAATGTAACTGTGAAACCCTTTTATTTTATTTATCATGCACATCAATTTGTTTGAATCAAATAAGGGAAAGATTGAGATGATTAATAGAATAAAATCACATACCTAAAATTTCTCCTCTGCAAATTTGTATGTAAATTTGGCTCTTCAAAAAAATCTACCCACTCCAAAGACTTTGTTTGTAAATCTCTCTTGCACAAGTCTCACCTTTAAATTTTGGAAAAATAATGAAACAATGATTAGGGTTTCATTTATAAAAACATACATTTTGAAAATATAAAATTCTTGCTCATTTTTTCACTGTATATTTCAGCGCATTGATTTGATTTGGTATTTTTATTTTATTTTGCCCTTTAACGGTGCACCCGACAGTAATATGCACTGGTGCGTTTTTTTCCTGAATGCATCAAGATGTATTGGTTTCTAAGCACACCATGGAAGGTTTATGGTTTTTAAATTAATTTCTTTTGTTTAAAAATCATTTTTTTCGGTGAATTTGTTATATGAGCACTGATGTGCTCTGTTATTAGGGAGCACCGGTGCACTTTGTTATTGGGGAAGCACTGGAGTGCTTTGTTATTGGGGAACACCGAGATACATTTTATTTCTTATATATATAAACACAGTATTTTAGTATTTTATATTAATAACAATTATTAAAAGCATTGAGATGTTATGTTTTGGAGCGCTAGTGAGCTTTGTTGTTGGGGGAGCATCGACAATATTTTAATAGTTTTTATTAATAATAGTTATAAGTATGCTTTATCATTTAAGAACTAGGGTGTTATGGCTTGTAAAACAATTGGTGTGCACGATCGACTTAGGAGCACTGATGCGAATGTTCGACTTAGGTGCATCGATGCACATGGTCGAATTATGCACACCAATGTGAAAACCTCTACAAAAAATTCTGCCCGCCCACCCGCCTTCACTAAACACCTCTGCTATAAACATATAAGGGATACATTTTTTTGAGAGCGGGGGGGGGGGAGGGTGGTGGTTCGTAAAAACCTCCGCTAGAATATGTTCTCCTTGTAGTGATTAGTCTCTTTTAGTGTTGTTCATTATGACCAGAATACTAACTTGTGATATGATTTTGAAAGATGAGATGGATAGGTTTTAATATTCGTTTGGTTGTATCAGTGTCCACAAGTATAACCTAACCAACTGGAAATAATGATTATTGTCTCTCTAACCCCAAACCGCTTAGTACCCTCTAACCCTAAACCACTAAAATATTAATCCTAACCCCAAACACTAAAATTTATGACCTACTTAACCCCTAACCCATTAATCAGTGGTTGCTAATCATTATTGACTATGGTTGACTAGTTGACTATGTTGTTTTAGCATTGTTGACCATAGTTAACCATGGTTAAATATATGTGACTATGAATGTCTAGTAACTTGTTAAATCCCTAATCCTTAACCTAATAACTCCTTACTCCTAATTGTTAACCCAATCACTTACTAAATACTAAGGCCTAACCCACTAACCCATGGTCAATGATTGAAATCATGTATGTCGTCTAAAAATGAAGACTTAGGGTATCAAGTATCTCTATTGATGAACCACTTTATTGAAATAGGTGATATCGTGTTGAAAAATGTCAATTTTTCACATTTTCAAGAATTACTTAAAAATGAAATGGATCAAAATATGGAACAATTACAAAATTTCATGGAAACCATGCTCTTACATACCC
This sequence comes from Picea sitchensis, assembly GCA_010110895.2. Lineage (NCBI taxonomy): Eukaryota > Viridiplantae > Streptophyta > Pinopsida > Pinales > Pinaceae > Picea > Picea sitchensis. The sequence continues at coordinate 47,741 of SNQJ01S0001323.1, forward strand.
TAGATGAGAGGTTCCCTAAAGGCGATATTGGGATGCAAGGAAATCTTGAAAAAGGATAGATAAGCAAATTGTTGAACTCCAATCACACATGGGGAATATTTTAGCAAATGTGGAGAATAGGAGGATCGAATCCCAAAATCATGATTATTCATCACTCCAATAGTCACATCATCGGGGGTTCAACTCGACACCAAGGAACTACTTAATTCCCATGATTGATATGAGGAAATTTGATGGTAAAGCTCCTATAACATGGATATTCTAGATGGATAATTTTCTTTATCTACACCAAGTGCCCTCTTTACAAAAGGTTACTCTTGCATCCTTGTATTTAGAACTTGTTCAATTTGTTTGGTACCAATGGATTTTTGAACAGAAACTGATTCTGTTGTCTCTTGGTCCATTTTTATTGATGAATTGATAACAAATTATGGGAATATTAAGAGAAACACTTTATTTATTCAATTGATAAATCTCTAGCAAAGAGGTCCAATTACAAAGCACATTCAACAATTCCAAAAACTAAGTCTCAAGGTAACGAACATTCCAAAGGATGATTTGTTAGATCTATTTATGGGAACTTCAAAGGAGAGATTTCATCATGAGGTGTGCCTCTTCAAATCTAAATCCCTACATAATGATTTTAGTGTGGCCTAGAAAATTGAAAGCAAAAATATGGCCACTAACAACTATAGAGAGCACCATGTTTCCTCTCCTAACCTCACTCAACCTACAATGTGGAAACCTTAGCAAATGGTTGAAATAAGAGAAAACAGATTATGTTTCAATTATTATAGCAAGTATAGTGAGTGACATAAATGTAGTGAGAGGAAATTATTCTACATATATTGTGAAGAGGAAGAAGGTCATGAATTGTAACCATCACAAGATCTAGAACTAGAAGAGACTAATCCAACCATATATTATCATGTATTGGATGGAATTAGTACTCTGAAAACCCTCAAGATAGAAGGATATATCAAAAATAAAAAAGGTAACAACATTGATTGATTTTGGTAGTACTCATAACTTTATTAATTACAAATTAGAGAAACTTCTCAATTGCATTATATATATGACACCAGAGTTTCAAGTAATGATTGTAGATTGAGGTACCATAATTGTTTTAGGGAAGTGCCATAGAATTAAGCTCATTATAGGTGAGTATTTATTGTATAGTTCCATGATTTCAATCCAAATGGGTGGTGCCGATGTCGTATTAGGGGTCCAATGGTTACAATCATTGGGAACAATGGCTCTTAATTTTCTGGAACTTTTCATGAGATATTCCTTAGAAGGAAAGGGATTTTAACTCAAAGGTATCCAAGGGAAACTCTCTAAAGTGTTAAACTCTATAAGGATGACAAAATTACTAAAAAAGGGACACCATGGTGTAGATTCACAATTTTGCTCACTATATGTTCAAAAATATATACCCTTCGCTCCCTTGGATCTCCAAAACATTATTGAAAGTCATTCCAAGGTATTTGGAGAGATGCCTAAAGGTATTCCACCTTCTCAATATCATGACCATACTATTCATTTTCAACCAGGAAGTGTACCACCTAACATTAGGCCTTACATGTACCCTTATGTGCAAAAGAGTGAGATTGAACATATAGTTCAAGAAATGTTAGAGGATGACATCATTCTACCTAGCCAAAGTGCTTTCTCTTCTTTGATGGTGATGGTTCAAAAAAATAAGGTTCATGGAATATGTGTCCAGATTATAGATAACTCAATAAAATGACGTTAAGGATAAATTTTTGTTCTTGTCATTGATGAATTGCAAGGATAAAATTTCTTTACCAAGTTGGATCTCCATTTTAGATATCATCAAATCAGAATGAGGCAAGAAGACATCTCCAAAACAACCTTCAGAATAGATGAAGGTCATTATGAGTTTTTGGTGATGCCATTTGGCCTTACTAATGTACCTTCAACATTTCAAAGCTTGATGCATACTATTTTAAAACCCTTCCTCATAAACTTTGTGCTAGTATTTTTTGATGATATATTAATCTACAACAAATCTTGGGAAGAGCATGTACAACATGTTGACATGGTATTAAATCTATTGGAAGAGAAACAACTATATTAAAATCCTTCCAACTGCACCTTTGGGATTCAAGAAGTGGAATATTTGGGTCATATTGTATCTCATGGAGCTGTCAAAAGTGGACCTTGAAAAAATTGAATCTATGATGGAATGGACAATTTCGAAAACCTTGAAGAATATTACAGGATTATTTAGATGGACGGGATATTACTACATGTGTTTCGAGAATTATGGTCAAATATCATCACCTCTAACAATGCTATTGAAAAATGAGGCATTTTCTTTGATTTAAGAAACAACCAAAGATTTTGAAAAACTTAAGGAGTGTTAGAATATTGAGACATGAATAAACATACAACATTAAACAACATAACCTTACTAGTCTAGCCTCCTACCTGTACAACAACATATAATCAAAATAAGAAAGAGACAAGAGAAAAAGGTGTTAGAAATAAAGGGATGTGCTCGTTTTTCCATAGACAATATAGCAATATTGTCACCCAACCATAGGCACAAAGGCCACCCCCGAGCACCTTAACCTTGACAGACAAAATAATTTTGGTAGCATACCAATACCAACCAAGGCTAGTGCACCTTTCTCCAAGGGTAATGCACCAAGAGAGAATAACCAGAAACCAAGAAGAAATTCCAAACCATAACCAAGAGAAAGTCCCAATCACAACCAAGAGAAATTCCAAGAGAAAACCAAGAGAAAGTCCTCTCCAAACTTTCACACCACTAGTCTTATGTAGTTGTGGGTGTGAGAGTAACAAATGAGCTCTAGCGCCCTCTATTTATACTTCTCTATCTCACTTGACTAGGTTGAGTTCTCTTTTTGGAGGCTAATAGCTCAATATTAAATATTCTCTTGAGCTAACTTGTCTCTTAGGGTTATTATCCAACATTTTAGGGTTTCTCTTGCTTGGAATATTCTAGTCTCGTCAAAGGTTACACGTGAAGGTTAATACTTCCCACAACTACCATAATATCAACACTCTCTCCTATATAGGGAGGTATTAAAGGTAATGGTATTGAGAACACACAAACCATTCAACCAGCAGCATCATCCTAGCCACACAGGCTATCTCAATATCATGTAGATCAACTCACAAGAAACATCATCACTATTGATATCATCTGATAGAACCAAATGCATCATCTCTCGAAGCCATACTCCATATGAGTAATCGGGCATGATGTTAAATAAGTCACTCACTATACAGAGTGATACAATAACTATTTCTCTAATCAAGACATATGTCCTAGAAGAATAATTGTTCCAACAGATGTTGGAATACATGCCATGGGATACAAGGACTATTCTTCTAATCCAGACATATATCCTAGAAGAATGACTGTCCTAGACCATTTTCCCTCCAGCCACTACTGTGAACTTAGGGAAAATGTCTATCTTGTACCAATATCTCCACTCTAGTCACTACTGTGAACTCAAGGAGACATGCCATTCTTCTAATCTGAACATATGTCCTAGAAGAATATCTCTCCATGGTATATTAACAATCTGTCAACTTGGACCATTCTCCATAGGGAGAATGTCTATCCACCGGTAATCAGTCCTGCCTGGAACATTCTCTTCCTAGAGAATGTCTATCCATCAACATACTGACTATTCAGCTAGCTGGAAATCATCTCCAACAGTAGTGATAGTCTCCATGGAAATTAGAACAATGCCATCCAATAGAACACAATTGTGTCTATCCACAACTACTATCTAGTGGTACATAACCACACCTGGTAGCACACGACTACTAACCAGTGACACACAATCACTACTAGTGGATCAAATCCACCATAGTAGCATACAACTATTGTCCAGAGACATACAATCTCCACAACAATCATATAATCTGATATCATCCTGCATAAACAATATCATGATACAAACTGAGTCATCTGGGCCATTCTTCCACCCACATCTGTGATATCTGGAATAGAATCTTCTCTCATATATGGACTATTCTTCCCAAGCATAGAAGAATAACTATGCTTGATTTCTGATCCTGGACCATTCACCTAACTGGGCCATTCCTCCGGCACTAATCATAGTGCAACCTGGAGAGAATGAGTCTGCCCTAAGAATGCCAGTCCTGGATTGCTAAACCTAGACCATTCACCTAACTGGGCCATTCCTCTGGCACTAATCATAATGCAACCTAGAGATAATGAGTCTGCCCTAGGGAATGATTGTTTGGACCATTTCCTATGGAGATGACTATCCTGCACCAACCTCCAAAATGAACCATTCTTTGAAATGGATCACAACTATGAACTTCGAAAGAATGACTACCCTATGAGGCAAACCATTCTACTTGACTACTACTCAGACTGACTGCCAAGTAGAATGACTGTCCTAGACCATTCCCCCACACTAGCCACAAGGGGAATCACGATCTATGGTACATAAACAATCTATCATATCATTTTCATTATGAAAATGACTGTCCGATCTGGACCATTTTAAGAATTGGAAAATACCTTTCCGTCAGAAATCTTGGGCCACTTTCCGGACTGGATGGTGACTTCCCAACCTGGACCATTTTATGAACTGGAAAATGACTGCCCATAAATAAAAAAACATATCAGTTCTCCCTCCCAAAATGGGAGTAATATTTTCCTTTTTCAATAAGGAAGTCATCTCCATGAGCCCCAACTTGTCCCTTAAGTACGGATTTTTTTCATCTTGGATAGATTCTTTACCAAAATATCTGCTATCTGCTCATTTGTGGAGATACACTGGAGAACCACTTCTCCCCTATGGAATTTATGACGATGAATATAATGCTTGATCTCAATGTTATTCGACCTTTCATGGAACACCGAGTTCTCTGAAGGCTTCACATAGATCCGATCATCACAATATATCACGGCCGAATTCAACACTTGATCAGACAGTCCAAAAACAAACTTACAAAGCCACACTACTTCCGTACAAGCATCACAAACTGTGATATACTCTGCTTTTGTAGTTCTGAGTGCAACGGACTTATGTTTCATGCTATCCCATAACATTGTGAAAAACTGAAACATATCCAAGTAGCACTTCTTCTTTCATCTGCACTCCCTGCCCAATCTGAATCGATAAATCCATGTAGCTTTATATCATAACTCAAACATCCCAAAAGGAAAATATCTGGCTGAGTATTCTCCAAATACATTAACGAGCCAATCAATTGTCGATATAGAGACATGACTACTAGATCAGAGTCTCTCCACTTCTTCAGATCTGCCATCATGGGAGTTTTCCATGGATTTTCAATGCATCTTCCTGGACTTCTGAAGAACCATTTCAATATACTTCGTCTGTCATAGGAAGTTTTCACCATGCTTCTGCTGTACATGAGAGGCTCTACACCAAGTTTGCCTGAATCAATACAAGGTATTATTCCATCTACATACAAGGATCTCTTTCTGGTATACCTCAAAACCTTGAGGTTTCTCTGCATACGCTTCTTCTTCAAATGCTTTGTTGAGAAGAACAATCTTTACATTCATCTGATGTAAACTTCAACCCATAGATACTGCAAGAGATAAAATGGCTCAGGTAGAGGTACATTTGGTTACTATAACAAGTTGTCATTGTAGTCTTCTCCCTCCTATTGGGAGAACCCTCTAGCCCCGAGTCTCGCCTTGTATCTATCAATGCTTAATTTCTCACATACATTGTTCTTCATCGCAACTTCCTTCCATTCCTTCTGCTTGACTTCTTCTAGTGGGTTCAAACTGGGTCAATTGGTTGTTCTGACTTTTCTTTATTTCTTGGAATCTTCATGTTCTTCCTCATGTTTATCTTCAATGTTGGAGTCCATGGAATCTTATACATATTACATTCCCTTCTTTCCTGAAGGATCTAACCTTCCGCCATAGGAACATAAATGTAGATGGACACCCAAGGGTATTCAAGGCTTCTTTTCGAAGAAGACTTCTTGTAGAGTCAAACTGAACACGTGTTTCTTATCATGGCTGCTACTTCCAATGAAGAACATGGATGGATACTTCATAGTCTTTACAGATTATTCTTCAATGGATCATATCATTAGGTATTAGCTCCCTCCTAATCCCAACTTCATGCCTGAATGATAAATATGCATTCTCTTCTATTTGAATTATGTGATCAACTTCTTCCATATGAGAGAGTCCATGCTTCCATCTGTTGCATCTCTCTTTTGTTTCTACAAAGTGTCACAAGCCTTTTTTGGTTTCTTTTTGATTTCTGACTTCCTTCGAGTCTAAATATTCTGAGTCTCTTTAAGTTTGTTTCTATCTGTTCAGATTGTTTCCCATCTGGCAGTTGTTGCAAGCATTGTGTCATCCTTATAAAATTATCCTATGACAACTTCCGCAAACATATTTCACAAGGGTACCTGCTTATAAAGACATCTTCATGATAGCCTTCATGAAATAACCTGCTTGAGACAACAAGAACAACAATGTTTCTGATACAACATCTTTCATATGAAGGATAGTTTCTTGGTAGAATTAGTAAGATGATCTAGTTTGAGAACAAGAACAAGAAATGTCTCCTAGAGTATGTGTTCATATTTTCAAATAAGTACAATAAGCATCTATATTAATAGTGTTCATATGCAGTCGAGTATTCATTACACCTAGCAATAATAAAATCATTCAAATATTGCTTTCACAATTTTGTGATGTAGTAACTATCACCTTTGATATACACAAATTTGAAGCTTAACAATTTAATGAAACTTGGAAACTGAAACCTTAACTGCTATGGAGGGTGCATTAGTTCTTATAAATGTACTAAATTACAGCTTGGACATGATCTCTAGTACTTTCCCTGCAAACACACTCATGTTTTTCTAGATGATATAACTTAGATAGCATACAAAACTGCATACCTTTGAAACCTTGTAGCGTCATCCAACTTGTCTTCCAATCTGAAACTAGATACTTTGACCACAAAATCAATTTGACCAGAAGTCAACCTTTGAATTTGACTTTGATGAGTCAAAATTTTATTTTGACCTTGACCATAGATTCAAACCTAAAATGTTTTCTAGCTGAGAGTAACAATAGGTGCGCTAGGCTAGGGCACACTAGGATGTCAAGGAATCAGGTCAAATGCTTCACTAGAAGTACCCGAACACAAGGGTTAGGGTTTGTTGTAGCTGCACAATCAGAAAACCTAGCTGCAGCTGTAACTGGTGCCATAATAATCTTAACAAATAACTTCCCAATATATCTTCTAGTGGTTAGACTATTTGAATATAGTTTGGGCCCATAACCTGTTATAAATAAAGGGATGTGCTTGTTTTTCCATAGAAAATATAGAAATATTGTCACCCAACCATAGGCACAAAGGCCACCCTTGAGAACCTTAACCTTGACAGACATAATAATTCTGGTAGCAGAAAAATAGCCAACCAAGTATAACACACTTTTCTTTAAGGGTATTTCACCAAGCAAGATTAACTAGAAACCAAGAAGAAATTCCAAACCATAACCAAGAGAAAGTCCAAACCATAACCAAGAGAAATTCCAAGCCAAAACCAAAATGTCAGTTGTTGCACCTGCAGCTGCAGTTCCTCTCCAAACTTGTAGATCACTATTTTTATGTAGTTGTGAGTGTGAGAGTAACAAATGAGCTCTAGCTCCCTCTATTTATACTGCTCTATCTCACTTGACTAGGTCGACTTATCTTTCTGGAGGCTAATAACTCAGTATTAAATATTCTCTTGAGTTGACTTGTCTCCTAGGGTTTATATCCAACATTTTAGGGTTTCTCTTGCTTCCTGAAATATTGTAGTCCCTTCAAAGGTTACACGTGAAGGTTAATACCTCCCACAACTACCATAATATCAACAAAAGGAGAGTACACCAAATATATGTGGTAAAACTCCAAAATGGGGAAACATCCACAAGAAGGAATTGTCTTCTTTATTCTTCATAAATCTCCAATCTAACACTTGAGAGAAACTCCACAAATTATTTTCCCTTTAAAAATGTAATACTTTTTCATGGGTGCATCTCATGGGTCTCTCTGAACTTTATTATATACCAAGAGATATGGAGGACTTACATCCCAATAATACATGTGGGTTAAATGTAATTTCACCTCTTTATATAATAAATGATAACAATAGTGTTTTACTCCACGATGAATGTGGGCTAACTCTTTTACATAAGATGCAACTTCTTCCGAGCTATGCATACAATTCTTGTTATGACCACACCTAACTTCAATTTTTTTTTTATTGTGGAATGTGATGCCTCAGGGAATGGCATTGGTGCAGTTTTGATGTAAGAATGAATGTCTCTTTCATTTTAAAGCATACAACTTAAAGGAAATAAATTAATCAAACCCATTTATGAAAAGGAAATGTTGGCCATATTACATGCAATTAATAAATTGCACCCTTACCTAATAGGAAGACACTTCAAGATAAAAATAGATCATGATAGTTTGAATTACTTCTTGGAACAATGATTATCTTTAGAAGAGAAACAAAAATGGATTATGAATATGCTAGTTTATGACTTCAAAATTATCTAAAAAAAGGAAAAACAAAATGTGGTGGCAGATGCACTTTCAAGGAAAGAAGAAGACATAGAGGGCCTACGGTGGGATATTTCCATTCCACAATCTAATTGGGTGAAAGAAGCAATGATAAAATGGAAGAAAGATTAGAAGGTATGCAAGACCATTCAACAATTACAAGAGTACCCAAGTGAATTATATAAATTTGCGTGGAAGAATGATTTACCATGGTATTAGGATCACCTATATTTATGTAATAATTCCCAACTCAAACAAATGTCCTTTTGTAATTTCACACTTGTTCTATAGGAGGACCTTCAAGGTTCTTGAAAACTTACCGCATGATGAGGAAGGTTTGTTTTTGAAAGGTCTGAAACTGATGTTCAAAATTTTGTGGCTGAATGTATGGTCTACCAATAGAATGAGAGAGACTAACAAGACCCCAGGTCTCCTATAACCATTAACCATACCATGTAAACATTGGGAAGAGGTTTCCATGTTTTTTTATTATAGGTCTACCCAAGTCTAAAGGAAATAATGTCACCATGATAGTGGTGGATCGACTCACAAAGTATTCTGATTTTTTCTCTCTTTCTCATTCTTTTAAAGCAAGTACAATAGCCACAACATTCATGGAAACAATTAAGAAGCTACATGGAGTACCCAATATTATTATAATTGATAGAGATCCAATTTTCACTGGTAAGTTTTGGACTAAATTGTTTTCTTGTTCGGGTACTCAATTGGCTCACAGATCCTCTTATCATCCTCAATTTGATGGGAAAATTGAGATTGTAAATAATTGTCTAGAAGGGTATCTTCGTTGCTTTGCATCCAATAAACATATACAATGGGTCAAGTGGTTTCCCTTGGTAGTATGGTGGTACAAAATTTCCTTCCATACTTCATAAAAAATGTCCTCATTTATGGTACTTAATGGCTATCATCCTCTGTCCATCAAATCACCCTTAAGAGGGAAAGTGAAGGTTCAAGTAGTGGAGGACCACATAGAGCACCAAAAAGAGTTTAGCCAACTATTGAAGGAAAAGTAGGCTATATAAAAAAATTGGATGAAACAAGTAAATCAACATCAAAATGAAAGAGAATTTAAAGTGGGGGTTTAGTATTTATGAGGCTATAAATATAAAAATATATGTCCCTCAAGCAATAAAGAAGGATAATAAATTAGAGCCCAAGTACTATGGTCCCTATAAGGTGTTGTAGAGGATTGGAAGTATATCTTAAAAATTGAATTTTCCTCCATATCCTTGAAACAAAGATTAAACAGCTAAAAAATAAGCAATTACTTAGTACCTAATCAAGTGGAAGAACCTACTAGTAGAATATGTGATACGAGAAGATGCGTTTTTCATGTAGAAACATCCACAACTAATCAATGCTTGTTGATTTTTGTAACTTCGGGCGTGTATTCTCACATGTGTCAGGCATGTGAAAATTGTCATGGGCACCACATCACACATTCAATTTGGTGAAAACCCCCTTGGATTTAAGTGGAGGATTCATGGGTTTGACGATGATATTTGTGGGATTGTGTTGGGGCTTCACACCCACAAGGAAATCCTAATTTGATGTTGACTTGTGGAGGGGATTCTATGTTTACCCCTAAGGATTGTATATAAAGAAGAGAGGTCATTTTGACATTAAATAATCATGTGTCATAGTGTGGATACATTATGGAGCTAGCATAAGTGAGTTTTCACTTGTGCTAGGAGGATTGGTGATCTCAACAAAGGGGAAGTCTGCAAGGTGGAAAATCTGGCCCAAGAGAGAGAAGTGAATAAGGTCACATGTGTGGAGTGAATTTTTCATACCATACCTAGTTTGTAGGAGGATGAAGCATGTATATACGTGGGTTTTTGAGGGATGAATCAAATATAGGGTATACATGGTTTACAAGAGAGAAACTAATGTATGTCCGCGGGTTTCCAGTTGGTGAATCGTGTATCTAAAGTTTCTGGGAAGATACATATCTGTATATGATGACAAGTGACATGAGAAAGATGTACATGTGGTCTACAAACAATTCGTGTTCAGAGGAGATTTCTAGATATTGTTGAGGTTTTCTTTTCTGGTTTGTATGGTCATTGGAGAACAAGGTTGTACTCAATTTTGGTGACTTTGGAGGACAGGGTTTCCCTCATATATTGGTGATATTGTATTGGTTTGGAGGGATTTTTTTTCCCTCATGTGTATTGATGATTCATCTCTGATATTTTTGTTTCTGTTGCATATGTTTTTAGTCAATAATTTCAGTGTAAAATTGTTTGTTGATGTTAGCTAGGATTTTACTGTTAGATCACTAAGAAGAAACTTTTAAAATTTGAAATTAGTCACATAGAGTTGCATGTGAAAATTGACATGGTATCAGAGCTTGGGATATGAAGAGAAGGGGATCATCTTTGAGACACATAGTTTTTATAGGTGGCTGCATATTTATTGTTCTTGTTTTGGGTAGGTCACAGGTGACAAATCTAAGAGGTAGTTGTAGCAGTGTTGAGGAGCTAGCTATGAGAGGAAGCTACAATGATGGTTGCAGGTGGAAATAGGTTAGATGGTATCTAGTTTGAGACATGGAGTGGACTGTCTAGACGAGGACTTGTGGACTATTGTAGCTTAGCGGTGTGGCAGGTTGGGTGTTTAGATGGATTGGCGGAGAGCTCATATCACAACAGTATGTTGCATGGAAAATTTACAACCCTGTGGATGGAGTTCATGTGGCTTGTCATAGTGATTTATGATGGGTAAAACTCAGATTCTTTGGCACATAATAGATAGTTTCGTGTGTATCACAACTTTATGAGATAGAGTCTTCATTAGGCCAGAGAGTTTCACATTGTCAAGGTATGATGCTGTATGATGTATTTGACCCAGGAGGATGAGGAAACTACAATGATGAGTTGCGTTGATATGGAGTGGACTAGACTGAGTGTCCAACCGCAAATTGGCACTGTTCAGAAGAGGACACAGGATTAGTGGTTGTATTCCTTGGATGATTGCATGGTTCTTATCCAGTGAGAGCCACCGACACATGACATGGGAATATGATTTGTTCATGAGTTTCAGAGTGTTTGTCAGGTATGTACGAAGACTTTGGTAGAAGGACCAGGCATGTAGTACATGGATCTGGAGTAGTGGTATTCTAGATGGATTCATGGGGTGTGTCGCGAATGAAAAATGTGCTATTGTTCCAGGAGTGTGTTCTCAGCCTTAGGGATTGAGGAGTAGGACTATGCAGTGTTGTTTCAGGATGGAAAGGTGATCCAATAATGATCTAGATAAGACTAAGGACAAATCAAAATTCATAGAAGAAACTCAGGAAGCTCAGAATGGCCTCAACAGATAGAGAAAGGGAAAAAATTCAAACTCGTCAAATCTTAGTGAAATTAGCATCATCGCGAAGAGCGCGTTTCAAGATTTCCAAAGGTGTAAAAGGCTCATCAAATAGAGTTACAGATCAAAATATATTCGTGGTCAATTTTTTGGTCAACCTAGCCCAATGAACATGGATGAGTCCACATTTGTACTGCTGATGTTAGCATCAGTATGAATGACGTCAATGTCCGTGCAGTGTATGTGGTACAAACAGAGGGCGACACATGTCATGCTGATTTCAACATGACATCAACATGGTGATGTGGCAACACCAGAGGCTTCCATGTGTCACTCGTTTTCAACATTTTTAGGTCAATATGTGGATCAATGAGGAAGTGCCACATGGAAGTCCATACAACCATGTGGCAGATCGTACGGGACGTGGTAGGTGACTGTGCAAGTGGATGACGTGGGCCAATGGTTGGCTGCCATGTGGCCCAGTCATGGGTTGCCACATGGAAATGTAAAATTCCCAATGAGGGCCCGAAACTAAACTTTCAAAAATAAAAAAGGAGCCCGCCAAATCTGGCGGCCAAACTACAACTCTAAAAAATCTAAATAATGCACCAAACTTGGCGAAGGTTCCAATCCATATATATATATATATATATATATATACATATATATTGTTATAACAATAAACCCAAAAGGGGAGGTCCGCGCACTCGACCCCGAGACCTCCCCCTATCCAATGCCTTACAATAACATCTGCAAACTGTTGGGCCAACAGACTCCGTTGGTTAGTCTGCCCAAAATTTCACTTAAATGTTGAGTTTTCCCATAGACGGAAAGAGGGCGCTCGATGGTACATCTAGACATTATTTTCGAGACACAGTGCAAAGAATTAATTGCAGGGTGCAGGCAAGAAAACCGAGACGAGATTTATCAAGGGCATGGGAGTGCTAGAGTCGGATTGAGGCATGGAGACAGTCATTTTTGAGTAATTTGACACCATGAATTCAATGGTGTTGTCTATTTTCTAATCTGAGCAAAGCTTCTGCAGCTTAATTCCAGAATGACATATACTTATGTATTTTTCCAAATTCTTTTGCTGAGTTAATAAAAAGGCCTACCCATTTGAGAGAAGGACCCAAAGACATATTCCACTAGGGACGAAATCCGTTATCAAGTTTTGTGTTCAGATTTGATGCTTATGTCTCTTCATTTTTGAGTTTTTCCTTCTTTATGGTGCACTTTAATTTATGCTCATTTAATACAATTCTTTATAAGTCATTTCGATGAAAAGTTCCTGGATCATGTTGGTATCAGAGCAATCATCTTTGACTTGAATTGTTGAGTGTGAATGCTTACTAGGGCCAAGAATAAGAAGAGTGAAGGAACTCTTAAGACTTTCAATCCCGAAGTTGGTCGTGCATCCTGAAGAAAGAAAATGATAGAAGAGGACAAGCGTGATGAACAAGAGAAAAAATTCCATATGGTTTTTTATCGCATGTCAGAAATGGTCAGCAAATGTATGGAGACTATGAGAAGAGGATGAAGAAGAAAGAGAAGAAAAAGAAAGCACAAGCTAATGATAATGATTAAGTAAATCCTAGGGCTGGAGGAGACCCTCCTGAGCTTCCATCTTCACCATCAAGTTCTAGCTCTTCTTCATCTGAATATTCTCATCATTCTCATCATTATAGCCATAAAAATTCTTTTAAGAAACCATTATTAAAGCTTGATGTAAAATTTTATTTACCTATGTTTAATGGAGATGCTAATCCTGAAAAGCTAGGTAATTGGATCCGACAGGTTGAAGTATATTTTCATGTTCAACAGATTGATGAAGAGGAAGTCAAAGTGCAATTGGCTTCTCTTCGGCTGGAAGGCACCGCTCTCATATGGTGGGAGAGAAAACTTCGAGACATAAGTAAGTGTGGTAATCTTCTTTCCTTATGGTCGAAATTTAAATCAACGATAAGGAAGTAATTTTATCCATTGGGTTATTTACATAAAGAAATGATGGAATGGAAAACTTTAAGACAAAGTAAAGGTCAAACTGTTCAAAGTTTCATAGAAGAATTTAGGAAGAAAGCTCTTGCATTAAACATTCCTTTGGATTCTTATGAAACTTTAATGAAGTATATTGGCACACCTCATAGTTATATTCGTCATACTTTTCTATTGTTTAATCCCACCAGTCTTGATGAAGTTTGTGTGCAAGCTATTCACCTTGAGAATAAGGGAAAGCATGATCAAGAAGATCGCACAAAGAAACCTTCCAATCTCCCACATAAGCAGTTTAAGAAGTTTAAAGGGAAAGACAAAAGGACCTCCACAGTAAAGAGAGAAGAAGGAAAACCATCTTGCACTCATTGCAAGAAAAGTGGTCACGATGATGAACACTGTTGGAAATTACATCCAAAGAAGAGATCAATGCTGTTCAGTGGAAAGGGGAAGACAAAGACCGTTGCTACAATGAAACAAGATCTTGGTTCCAATTCAGGAGACAAAGGAAAGATCACAACAGATGGAGTACAATGTAAATATTCCCTTCATGCTAGTTCAAATTCCAATAATGAATCTCATGATGATGAAATAAATATGAATGAATTATTTCATATAAGAGTTGTATCGAAACACACTAAGATAAATACATTGTTTGATCCGAGTTCCCAAGTAAAATTGATATTTGAATCACTTGTCAAAAAGATGGGTCTTGAAACTAAACCACATCTAAAGCCTTATCCTCTTGGTTGGGTATGTGATAAAGCAAAACTTATTGTCACCAAGCAATGTTGGTTCAGATTTGCTATTGCTTCAAAGTTGATTGATGAAGTGGATTTGGATGTTGTATCACTTGATATATGTGGCATAGTGCCAGGGAGTACTTATCTCTATGATAGAAAAGCAGTCTTCTTTCGTCATGAAAACAAATATCACCTTACTAAGGGGGGAGTGGAATATATTGTTAGAGCCCAGAATATGAGGGTAAACACAACACTTGTTAGTGCAGGAGAAATGAAGAGAATCATAAACACTAGTAAGAGATATGTAATCACGGTCATAAGGGATAAAGATGTCAGAACATATGACACTTTCCAAGGATGCAATCCTTCTCATAAGAAAGAATTAATTGATATTGTTTCTAAGTATGATGATATTTTCCAAGAACCAGATGGATTACCTCCTAAGAGGGAAATCCAACATGAAATACATCTTCAACATGATTCTCCTCTTCCTAATGTGGGAATGTACATGATGTTAGTTGTAGAGGTGACATAGATCAAGAAGCAGGTACAAGGATTATTGGATCAAGGGGTCATCAGGCCCAACTCATCTCCTTGTGGTTCTCCAATCATGATGGTGCCAAATAAAGATGGAACATGGTGAATGTGTGTTGATTACCGGGCCTTAAATAAAATCACAGTGAAAAATCAATACCCTCTTCCTTGTATAGATGATTTATTTGATCAGTTAAAGAATGGTGTTTATTTCACTAAGTTGGATTTGTGTAGTGGATACCATCAGATCAGGGTTGAAGAACATGATGCATGGAAGACTTCCTTTAAATCCAAATAGGGATTGTTTGAGTGATTAGTTATGACGTTTTGGCTTTGTAATTCTCCGACAAATTTCATGCGTGTGATGAATGACGCATTCATGCCATTTCTAGATGATTTTGTGATTGTATATTTAGATGAAATTCTTATGTTTAGCGGGACTTGGGATGAACATGTAGGGCATGTAAAACAAGTATTGGATACTTTTCAAAGGGAAAAATTGTATGTAAAATTTTCCAAATGTGAATTTGATAAGACTGGACTTGTATACTTAGGTCATATTGTAGGAGGAGGACAATTGAAAATTGATCCTTCCAAGATTGATGCAATTGTAAATTGGCCTGATCCCAAAAGTGTTACCGAAATACAAAACTTCTTAGTTGCAGTCCAGTATTGGAGGAGATTCATTTCAAACTTATCCTTTATAACAATTCCTTTGCATGCCTTAACCAGTGTGAAGAACACTTTTCAGTGGGGAGGAAAGCAACAAAAATCTTTCGACACTTTGAAGGAAAAGATCAGTACTGTACCAGTATTAGCACTGCCAAATATTACACAACCCTTCGAGATTGAGACAGATTCCAACAAATACGCCATGGGTGCAATATTGATGCAATATCATAAGCCTATCTGTTACCACTCTGAAACTTTTAACCAAGTTTTTGTTAACTGTCCTACATATGATAAAGAGTTTTATGCGTTAGTTCAAAGCGTAAATAAATGGAAGAACTACTTGTTAGGGAAGGAAACAATCATACATATAGATCATCAACCCTTACAGTATCTCCAAGCATAAACCAAACTGCAACAATCTCGACATTATAGATGGATGGGTTTCCTACGACAATTTCATTTGGTAACCAAGTAAAAAAAGGGTACGAGTAACAAGGTAGCTGATATGCTTTCTAGACCTCCTATTGCTACTTCTATTATTTTGAGGAATGCTTATTTATCTCATGATAGATATTTGGAACCATGTTCCATTGATAAAGATTTTAAAGAGGTATATGAGAAGCTAACCCATGGTGCACAGGTAGAGAACTATTGTCTGCAGGGAAAACTACTCTACCATCTTGGAAAGCTATGTATTCCTACAAGTGAATGAGTCCATGTAATACGACAAGCTCACACTTCTCTTGTGTCTAGGCATTTTGGGGTAGGAAGAACTATGGGTCATCTGCAGAGGTTTTGTTACTAGCCTCAAATGAAATAAATTGTAACTAAATATGTAAAGGGGTGTGTGATGTGTTCTACTTGTAATCCCACTAATAGAAAACTGGGGTTATACTCACCACTTCCTGTTCCATCCCATCCATGGGAAAGTATCTCCATGGATTTTGTAGAGGTTTTCCAATGTCGAAAAGGGGTCATGAATATTTGTATGTTGTAATGGATAGGTTCAACAAGATGTGTATCTTAATGCCATGTAAAAAGAAGATCACTGCTGAGCATACTACTGATCTCTTCTTTCAATATGTTTGTGTTCACTTTGGGTTACCCACATCTATTATCTCGGATCGAGATACTCGATTCCTTGGGAATTTTTGGACAACCTTGTGGAGAATGATGGACACCAAGTTGAAGAGGAGCACTGCTTTCCATCCACATACCAACGAAAAAACAAAGGTTGTTAACCAAACAATGGTACTTTTTCTTCGAGGCTACTGCAACAAGCATCCCAAGTTATGGGATGAATAGATACCCTATGTATAACATGCTTACAACCGAGACTTACATTCCTCCACTCAGTGTTCACTTTTTGAGACATGTTTTGGGTATTTACCTAAAGTTCATTTGGACTTGATGTATGGGAGAGATTCCAATTCAAATGAAGAAATAAATGAAGACAGAGCTTGAAAGTTCATCTAGAGGATCCAATAGGTACACCAAACAGTCAGGGAACAGTTGGAGAAAATTCAAGCACAATATAAATCTCGGCATGACAAACACATGGTTGATCATCAGTTCTAGGTTGGAGACCAGGTATGGCTTCACATCAACAAGGAAAGATTGAAGGGTGAAGGAAATAAACTGAAGCCCATCTGTTATGGACCCTTCATTATTTTGGAGAAAAGTGGTACCAATTCTTTTCGTTTAGATTTTCCATCTTATATGCATATATACTCAGTTGTAAATGTGGAGAACTTGAAACTTTTTGAGCCTCCCATGATCATGGATTAGGGTGAAGAAGTTTCGATACCTTTAGTTTATGATTTTTATCCTGAGTACTTGGATGAGTTAAAGGAATATATCATCCTGTACAGAAGGACGAGTACTTCACACAAGGGTGATGTTGATTATATTCGAGTAGGCTTAAAGGGCACACATCCAAGAAAGGAAAAGTGTATTGAGAAGGACAAGGTGAGGGAACTCTTCCCTCACTTATCTGTTGATTGATGAAATATTTTGGTGATCCAAAAACCTCTTAGTGGGAAGGCGTGATCCAAAAAGGATCTAGAGAAGACTAAGGAGAACTCAGAATTCATAGAAGCAACTTGCGAAGCTGAGAATGGCCTCAACATATAGAGAAAGGGAAAAAATTCAAAGTCCTCAAAACTAAGTGAAATTAGCATCATCGTGAAGAGAGCGTCACAATATTTCCAATGAAGTAAACAACTCATCAAGCAAAGTTACAGGTCAAAATATATTTCAGGTCAAAGTTTTGGTCAACCTAGATCAATCAACAGGGATGAGTCAACATCCGTACTACTGATGTCAACATTAGTAAGGATGACGTCAACATCTGTGTAGTGTATGTGGAACACATAGAGGGAGACACATGTCATGCTGACATCAACATGGTGATGTGGTAGCACAAGAGGCTGCCACATGTCATTCGTTTTTGTCATTTTTGGGTCAATCCATGGACCAATGAGGAAGTGCCACGTGGTAGTCCGTACAACCATGTGGCATACCGTACGAGATGTGGTAAGTAACATGGCATGTGTCTGTGCAAGTGGATGGCGTGGGCCAATAGTTGGATGCCACGTGGCAGTGGAAAAATGCCCAATGAGGGCCTAAAATCAAATTTTCAAAAATAAAAAAGGGGCCCGCCAAATCTGGTGGCCAAATTACAACTCCGACAAATATAAATAGAGCTCCAAACTTGGCGATAGTTCCAATCCATATATATATATGTATATATATATATATATATATATATATATATATATAT
>SNQJ01S0001323.1:66443-83937 GCA_010110895.2 Picea sitchensis
TATATATATATATATATATATATATATATATATATATATATATATATATATATATTGTTATAACAATAAACCCAAAAGGGGAGGCCCGTGGGCTTGACCCTGGGACTTCCTCCTATCCAATGCCTTACAATAACATCCACCAACCGTTGGGCCAACAGACTCCGTTGGTTAGTCCGCCCAACATTTCACTTAAATGTCAAGTCTTCCCATAGATGGAAGGAGAGTGATCGACAGTACAACCGAGCATGATTTTCGAGACGTATACAAAGAATTAATTGCAGGGTGTAGGCATGGAAACCAAGTTGATATTTCTCAAGGGCCTAGGAGTGCCAGAGTAAGATTGAGTCACATAGACAATCATTTTTGGGTAATTCGACGCCACAAATTCAATGTTGTTGTCTTTTTCCCGATCTGAGCAAATATTCTGCAGCTTAATTCCAGAATGAGGTATACTTATGTATTTTGCCAAATTCTTTTGCTGAGTTAATAAAAAGGCCTACCCATTTGAGAGCAGTACCTGGAGACATATTCCACCAGGGACGAAATCCATTATCAAATTTTGTGTTCAGATTTAATGCTTATGTATCTTCATTTTTGAGATTTTCCTTCTTTATGGCGCACTTTAATTTATGCTCATTTAATACAATTATTTATAAGTCACTTCAATGAAAATATCCCAGATCAATAGGTTTTATTAGATGCTGAGTTGGTCTTCCCAGGTTTTGGGAACCTTTTGTGCAGGGGATCTGTGCATGAGATATGTTTCTAGGGTTTGAGAGGATAATGATTGATTGTATTAAGGAGAAGACTCAGTTGGTGTTCATGGATGATACATATGGTTTGAGTGTCATGACTGTTGAGGAAAAGGTATGGAAAACCTTACTCAAGCATTTTCAGATCTTGTCGGGATAAGACAAGAAAGTTGGGAATGTTACCCTAGGTTTATATCCTAAAAAACAATATCCTAATCCACAAGTATTAATTACAAAGAACCAAGGCTGGTTTTTATGTGTAGTATATATCAATACAAAATGAAGTAAACTTAAACAAAGTCACATGAATGTGTACAAATATTATACACATGTATAAATGGAGATCAAAGCAAAAGAATGAACCAGATCATTAAAACACATGTGTGAGACTAAAACAGTTATATGATTTTTCATTTCATTCATTATGAGATACAAAATTGAGTTCTCTCTACAAAACCCTATGAGGGTAGGGACCAAAATCAAATTTAGAAGCCTTCGATGGGCACCATACAAAAAGACTCCGACAATCAAGAAGAAAACCGAAGCTAAAGATATAGATCAGCTTGCCACAAAATGATTTCACTTGAATATACACGATATTCTTTATCATGCATGAAACTCAATTCATGAACAAACAAAAACACACAGACTGTCAAAGATAAATCACACACCTTTAAAACAAGTTGATGAAATATGTGATTTGGTTTTTGAATCCTGCTGCCTTCAATAAGACCCTGCTGTCATCAAGAAGATTAAGCTTTCTAATAAACTCATAATGAATGAAAGTTGAAAGTATCTCACTAGTATAGAGAAAACCTTATGGCTGTAGTTCTCCTTATATTCTCTCTTCCTTGTCTCTTCATCTCATTGAGATTTTATTCCTCCTCACTACGTTAGGGTAGTTCAACTACCTTTGTTTAGTTAAGTCAAATTAACTTAATTAATTATTTTGAGACAAATAAATAATACTAATATATAAATAAGGGTCTTAAATAATAACTAAATAGGTGGGACCCCTTGTGACTCCCAATTATTTCTTTTAATAACCATCAAACGTGAATTATAAAAATCAATCATAAGATTTCAAATATATCCTCCTTGTAACTCCCATATCCAAAGTCATGATCAAATATTTAAATATTAGTAAAACATAATCTGATCATATCTAAAAAAATACTATATCCATACTATCCCAAAAAGAATGCCTAAATAGATACTTTCTCTCCAAAACTTTTTCCAACTAAAAATACTATCTTCAACATATGAAACAACAATAATCATCATCAAAACCCATATTTACTATGAGATGCATTAGGCCTCTTATCATTGTTGTCCCCTTTAATTTTTTTGTAGCAGCCTTTGACTGGCTAGAGCCTTGAGGCTGAAATGCACTAATAACATGAGAACATTCATCCTTAAGATGAAGGCAGGAAGACACAAACTTGGAAGATTCTTTGGATGAGTTGGAGTGAGTGGCTATTCCTTTTCCCTTGTCCTGCACAAGATAGAAGAAATCTATTTTTAATCTTTTATTGGCATGTGATGACTGCATGGGTGAGACAACATGATCAACTTGGGAAATTTGATTCTTTGGTGGTGGAGGGGGTAATGCCAAAGAAGAGGTAGGCCAACTGCGATGATGAACACCAGGTTGGTGGAAAATATCTTTCCAACCATCATTGGTGGGGCGATTCTGGTCGCATTGATACATGAGGATGGACTGGGATGCCATAAACGTTCTGATGTGCTTGGAAGGGTAGTCTTTCAGGTTGGGGTTGGAGGATCCCTTGGCATACTAGGTTTAAGAACCCAACTTGGAAAATATGGTTCAATTCCTGGGGGTGGACATCAAAATGTATGGAGAACCGAGGTTTTCTGTGACCCCTCTGCCAATTTCCCCTGCCTCTATTACCTCTGCCATTATTGCCTCTACTGAAAAAGCTCATCTTGAAGCAATAGTCCAAAACATGTCATGAAAACTTCTTAATAATCCATGCATTAACTCTACCTAAATAGAATCAAATGTTGGATCCTTATCATTTACCATAGAAGCACATGTAATCCATCCATAAAAATCATCAATCAATTGCTATTCGAATAGGGGGTGAATAGGGGTATTGGGAAGATGAGGGGATTGTAATGAGAGAAAAGTGATATAATGGTCGGGAACCACCATGGATACTATTCAAGAAATTTCAAAGGACAATCATCCCAACACCAATCATCATTATGTTCCTTCCCTTTTAAACCCCTTTAATCTTAATAAAATTCACAACAATAAAACAGGGAAAAAATTAAGTGTATCTCGGAAGGTGAGGGGATTGTAATGAACAAAAAGTGGTATAATGGTCAGGAATGAGATGGTTAATTATCTGTTAATGAATTAACATTTATTTTCTTTAAGTTATCATTTCCATTATTTCCAAAAATATTTTTTGTTAAACATCCAAACTCAAGACTTAACTGTCCCATAATATCCAAAATGAAAAGAAGAAATAGCCTTGGGACTGTCATCCCACAGTTCCCAATTTTCTTCTTTTTTTGTTCACATGTGTTTATTTAATTAGAAAAAGTGTAAGGGACTGTCAAAAATCGTAAGAACAACACTTTTAGCCAATAGGGTATTGAATTTCCACAAAAATAATCATAACCCAAACTGTTGCATAACAAAGAGCTCCAGAAAACACAAAGTGCCTCTAATGTCTAGTTATTAAACCTCATAAAATATTCAAGAGTTGATCATAACCCTATGAGCCTGTGAGTAATATAACCATATCGAGTCATCTTTCACTGTACGAGATTAACACAATTGCACTGAAATGGAAATATTCATAACCAATTTTCTTGACTGCAAAATTGTTTCCTTTTAATTTGCAGATTTTTTATATCGTAACTATCAACAAAATTATCACAGTAAACAAAACTCAGACTAAATTAAGAGCACAATGAAGCGTAACACAAGAAAAAAATACTTCAACATACAAGCTAATTTGAACTTCCAATGTTCGTTATATTGCAAGCTGGGTTCGAAACCCTGGTGCCTTTTCTTTTACCCACCATACAACCATAAAATTGACCAACAAAGCCTCGTAGGTAATACACCAATGATGCAAGTAACAGATCCCTCCATTGCTCGACCAAAACAAAAACCCAACATATGTTTACAACCTCCAAGACAAGGAAGGACGGGGTTAGGACGGATGGTGAGGCCATTCAATATTGAAGTTCAAAAAGACAAAAAAAAACATCCAACATTACCACAACAATATTTAACACAGTTGCTTCCACTGTGGTCGCGAAGAAAAAAAAAAACCTTATACACCTTCAAGATTGAGGGGTGACTCAAAAGTGACACAAACTCTTATATGTCATTATAATACAGAATGAGAATCGATCTCATCCGACCAAACATACATATAAAATCATAACGAGGTCCCGGTCGACACCTGGGTGGAAAGAAAAACAATATTTCTCCATTTATTTTATAACATAAGTTTCCACAGACCACACATGGTCGCAACAACACCCACAAGCCCAATATAATTCTTTACATGGGAAAAATAATAGAGGCCAAAAGTCGTTTAATACTGTGTAGGCATAGAAAACATAAACAAAACCCAGTTACATCAAGGTTACCACTGCCATTAATGGAGGAAAAATCGATCGCAAATCTCGAGAAGGAGTTCAATATAGATGCCATAACATAATCTTAAAATAGTTACCCATAAACAATATCCATTCGAGGTGCCATAAACATGATAGGGAAACAACCTTATATCTTTCACAACCATAACCAATAAGGAGCAATAAATCATTTCCAAATTGCAATATACATGCTAACCAATTTTTCATAGACAGAGCATACATTCGCCACTGTAACTTTAGAAAGAAAGCACCCTATAAATGAATTCTAAGACCAACATTTTAATTCTATTCTAAAGAAAAGTACACAAATGAATGAAAAATCAAGAACCCTCATACCTGCTATACACAAGTGCCGAAAAGAACTAAGGATCACAACTATTCTCCAACTCCCGAGTGAAATAGAGGCAAACTAACCAGAGCAACCAAATGTGCAACAAGGCGAGGGTGGTGAGCTCAAGGTGAGTAAGAACGTGCAGTAAATGCACGTTGCTTCTCCACCTTTTCATTAATTTCCATCAACCATAACTAGGGTGGAATACGTTCAAAACCCCATTAGACGCATTGATCAACCATACAGATAAAATATGCCACTTCCATATTGAAACAAAAACCCTCTTTTACCATAGTTTAATACCAACCCCATAATTTTACATTCCCCATTTTAAATTGTAAAAAGGACTAAATTGACTTCGAACAATTGCAAGGACTAAAGAGACTTCGAACAATTGCATAAACATGACTATTTTCCACCAAATATAACCAACACCATGAATGTAATGCAACATATTATAACCAATGTGAATGTGAGTTGAAGTGCTAATTTTAACCATGTTCCAGAGCATATGTATAACAGAAGTGCTAATTTTAACCATGTTCCAGAGCATATGTATAACAATTGTGAGTGGAGTGCTTGTTACTTTCTTTTGTCTTTTAAATTTTCAGCCATTATAATCATTGATTGCATGTGAAAACTTGTTCCAATTTTTTCAAACTATAATATGCTTAGTAAAGTCGTCATGAATGCAAATTAGAGAAGTGTTTCCTCTTCACCATGATTCAAACAGCTATTATTTAAGATTCCATATAAAACAAGAAGGGAATTTCAAACCCATTTGTAGGTAGGGTTACGCCATTTCATGACTATGATAATTTTTCTTCATGGTTTCCACACTGGAGGGGAAGGTGTTGAAATTACTAAGACAACTGAGAGGGGTGAATCGGTATTACCGTATTAACAATATTAACTAATTAAACCATTTTTAATCTTTCTCCAAGACCATCAATATTATACTACATATGGAAAACATACATCATCTAATAATACAGACATAGAGACATATTTTCAAGAGGAAACCCATAAAGAGAGAAAACCTCTCTTCTTCGGTGTCCGCTAGGCGCCTTTTAAGTTTTGTATATCATCTATAATTGAGCACCAACTCAATATGAGGCTACTAATTCCCTGCTTTCTTTACAAGCTCCTAACCTCGCTTTTTGAGAGCACTAACCTCTCCTCGGGTTTAGCACCCACTAGAAGGAAGAAATTTCAAGTGTTCCAAAGAATGAACCGGATGGAAGCACTAACTTCCAACAATGCACTCAACCTCTATACCAGAGAACTACACATGTTCCCTAACCACCCCTCACAATTGGTTTTTCCGGGTCAAACCAAATGGAGCTGCCAACTCCCATGGCCTCAAGCACCCACTTGAACCTCCTGGAGGACAAACACCTCCTTACACCCTGATGATGATGGAAGATGGATGGATGAAGGATGGAGGAAAGGATGGATGGATGGATGGAGGAAAGAGAGATGGAGCCGGAGGAATGGAATGGAGGAGGAGGAATGGATGGAAGGAGGATGGAAAGAAGGACGGATGGATGGACGGATGGATGGAGGAATGGATGGAGGAAGGATGGATGGGATGGACATGGATGGGATGATGGACGGAAGGAATGGATGGAATGGAAGGAAGGAAGGAGCCTGGAGGAAAGGATGGAATGGACATGGAAAGAGGATGGAATGGAAGGAGGATGGAGGAAGGACGGATGGAGGGATGGAAGGAAGGAGGAGATGGAAGGAAAGGAAGGATGGATGGATGGAGGAGGAAATGGATGGAATGGATGGAATGGAAATGGAATGGATGGAATGGAGGAGCCGGATGGATGGAATGGATAATGGACGGACGGATGGAAATGGAAGGAAATGGACGGATGGAAAGGACGGAGTGGCCCATTGTAAATATCCTGCATCTCTTGCATCTGCTTGTAGCATAACCTAAGAAGATACCTTCACTGCAATCCCTTTGTCAATGTGATTTACCAAGCAATATTTTCATCATTATTCTTAATATAACATTTACTCCCAAAATGACTTTAAAATGCTTTGATTTGAAGCAAAGTCTTCCAAACCATAGTTCATAAGGGAGTCTATGTCAACGGTGGCCCCAGATGAGTCTTGCATATGATATTTCTAGATATTGTTGAGGTTTGATTTTCTTGATTTTAGGTTATCATTGGAGAACAAGGTTGTTCCCTTACTTTTTGGTGACCTCGGGTGGACAATGTTTTCCCTTACTTTTGTGACTCTTTATCAGTTGTCCCTTAGATTTTGGAGATATCAGAGGTAATGGAAAAGGCCGGTTTCCCTCGATTTTGATGATAAATGTAAGATTACAAACCTCAAATTGTGTCTCATGTGTATTGATGATTCATCTCCATTTCTTTGTAAGCCTAACGACATGTTTTGAATCAATAATTTTAGTGTAAATTTTATAGGGGTGATAACAACTAGAATTTTACTACTAGATCACTAATGGCACTCTTTCAGATCGAAATTACAGAGTTGTAGTGTGAAAATTGTCGCTGTTGAGGGGAAACACTTTGTTTGAAGGGAGGGACATACACCTTATAGATATTGAGTTATTACATTCCTCTAATATATTAGTGTTATACATTATTGGTTACATTTAATTGTATTTGTACCCTTTGTCTCATATATCAAGGAGACCTAGTCTTGGAGCATCTCATTCTGTACATTTGTTATATTGTAAAAGGAGGTTTCCCTTGAAAAAATGATTCTCATTCTTTCTTCTATCTAATTCTCAAAGCATGGAGTTACTCATTTTACGCTTATTTTTGGGACTTTTCTTCCTAACATCAAATTATTTATGTTCATAGATAAGTTGTGGAAGGATTTTGGTACATGGTATATCTAAAACATTGCAAGTTATCTAGTTTAAAGGATTTGGAAAGGAAGCTTGTTGAAATTCTCTATTGTAGAAAGGTAGGACTAGATGACGGAGATGATGATTTTGATTTGAAGGAGTTATGATCTATACTTTATGAATCTAAAGGTTCAAAAGGTATATTGAAAAGAATGGTGAAGGAACATCTAAGAAGCCTTGCAAATAACTCGTGAAGTTGTAGAAGTTTAGTATAGGCACATATGCACAATACATATTTTCCTCAATCGAAAATTATTGGGATAATCAAACCATGTTGGAAGTTGTGGAATTATTGAAAGAGTATGAAGATGTATTCCCATAGAAGTTTATAGAGATGAAAGGTATTAAAGAGGAATTAGGGGAGATGAAGATTGAATTGTTGTTGTTGCAAATCCTATAAAGAAACACCCTTATTTACTTAATCCTTTGCTGGCTAATCTAAAAGTTATGAAAGATGATGTAGGCTTTAAAACCATAGCAATGGACATATAGATTCTTTTTAAAAATAGAAAAGAAAACAATAACATTCACACATGTAAGACTCTCATAAATTTACCCTAGAAACCCTTTGCTTGGAAAACCAACAAATGTTTAGACACACCTCTATCTCTCATTGTATTAGCTTCACCATCACAATACAATATATAAGATCCTTACATCATCCAAAACATCTAATCCATTGACCCATATTATATTACAACTTTAATTCCTTAACTAGAATTAGAAAAGGTTCAAAAAACTATGTGCCAAAATCACCTAAAATGGACTAAACCGTGTGCCAAAACTGCTAAATTTGTTTTTCAAGGGATCCACCCTGGAACCTCATGGAGAGGTTCCTTGTGACCCCATTGCTACACCTGATGCAACATAAAAAAAGTGTATCATGTAAAGAATATAACACATACCCAAATTGACCTGCATTCTTATTATAGGTTTGATATTTTTTATCCATAAATCTAGCTATATCAACCCCACAATAATTCACTAGAAGAAAGACATTGATAATATCAAGGTATGTGTTGATTTTGGGGCCTTAATGTTGCAGGTGTACATGATCCATCTCCAATTTCTTTCAATAAAGAGGTGTTAGATCAAGTTTTAGGTAAGGAAACTTTTCCTTCACTAATGAGTTCTTGGGTTACCACTATGTCTAGATTGTAGAAGAAGACAATGAGAATACCACTTTCACTACTAAATAGGTCTCCTTTGATTACAATGTGATGCCATTTAGGTTTAAAAAATTCTCATGTTTTGTTTTCCTAAATAGTCATGGAAGCCTTCTGGGAGTATATGACTTACTGAAAGATCACATCTCCACATTGTGGATGATGTTTGATAATTTCATATATATATATATATATATATATTCATCGAATAAGTGTATCTTTTGTACAACCTTTGGTGCATGTCTTGTTCACATCGTTTGCACGAAGGGAGTCATGGTGTTCCTGGATAAAATTGATAAAATTGTTAATTTTCCTACCTCAACCAATGTTTAGATGTTGCACTCCACTTTGGATCACACTAGTTATTATCAAAGGTTAATCCAAAACTATGCTTATTATAGAAGCCATGGGGAAATTACTGAAGAATTTAGAAGCTTTCTGTTGGACTATTGAATGTGAATCTTCCTTTAATCCGCTCAAAGAAAATTTGGTAAATGATCTCATTTTAGTATTTCTTGTTATTATATGGAATTTCGTGTACATGTATATGCCTCCAACATTTCACTAGGAGTATTTCTTAGACAATTAAGGTTAGGGGATCTCCATCACCCTATCTATTATATAAGAAAGAAGTTGTCTTAATATGAGTGCAACTATACAACAACCAAATGAGATGGGTTGGCTATGGTGTACTCGATATAGAAAATTTGTCATTACTTGTTAAATCTCATAGACCACTCTGCTCTGAAGTATATGACGAATAAGCTAATGTTGGAAGAAAGACTTTGTAGATGTTTGTATTGTTCTAGGAATTGTTTTCAAGTCGTTATCAGGTCAAGTAAGTGCAATGTGGGCCCTAACCACCTATCACACATTGAGTTGCTAATTAGGGATGTAGTGGATCTCGGCAATTTTGTGCTATACCCACTACTTTGAATATACTTTGTTTTTCCACAAGTTTATCTCCGCTAAGCACTATACACCAAAAGGGACAAATATATATAGTTGTAGATTATCAATCGATTTTAGGATATTTATATAATTTGGGGAGTGATAAGATAATTTAGTGCTATGTAATAGATCATGAATTCCATGATATACTCTATGAATATGATGTGATTGGGAGTGGAGGGGAAGTCATTGTGGGGACAACAACCCAAGCATACCGGGCCTCCCAGTGATCAACTATATTTTAAAGATGCAAAGGAGCATTTAAGAGTTACGAAGTCGAAGAGTGGAGTCATAAGAGGGATGATATCCCTACATCTATTCAAGGAACTTCTAAAAGAAGTAAGTTGTTGATTTCATTGGACCCGTTAGCCCTGTTGGTTGTGGTCAGGGAGCTCTCATTCAAAAGGTTTATTTCAACCGCGTTTTGGAACCCATCTCCATAATGAGGAAGTGTGGTGGGGACAACCCCATTCCATGGGTAACCAGGGAGGCTACTCGTGGATTTGGGGGCGCAATTCAAAGAAAAATATCAAAAATTGCCTTGTAAAATATTGTAATTTCATACCAATATTTTTGAATCTTTCATTATAAGGTCATAGATCCTATAGAACCTATTTAGGGTTTTTTCCAACATCCCAAATATCTAACCGGATATGCCACATAAATTTTTCGAACTGCATTCAAATTAAATATATACACATAGAAACTCTTGCGTAACTTTATATAAAACTTTAAAAACGCATTATCAAGATTTCTTGTAAAATGCACGCATTTGCGCGTGGAAATAAAAGTAAACATATGCTTACGTAGTATAGATAGGGATTTACCTTACATAACATAAAAATGTAGGTGGATAAACCAATACCAAGGAAAACCCATAAATAATAATGAAACATGTAATTCTAACAAACAATTCGACACTTATATTATATCACCAACCGTGGTGGTAGACCTTCCATGAACCTCCTAGCCTTAGACCACGCTATTCACTCTCGTGAGGGTCACCCCAAGTCGACAAAATCCACCCTGCAAGGGATTCCCAACCAGACATGTATCTCGCATTTACCAGGGAAACTTCACAAAGTCCTCAGTAGGCGGAAATTGTAATTATCCCGCGTTTAGGGAAGAGAGAGCGCCACAATATTTCCACGAAGTAAACAACCCATCAAGCAAAGCGTGTCAGCTTCGTGTCAAAGTTTTATCAACCTAGATCAATCAATCGTGGATGAGTCAAATAACCGCCTTTCTCATTAGTAAGGATGATCGCCCTGTAGTGTATGTGGAACACATGAGGGAGACACACGTCATGCCGACATCAACATGGTGATGTGGAGACACTAGAGGCCTAAGCGTCATTCAATAACGACCAATGTAGCGCTAATGGGTCCGTATCGAAGATGTGCGGGCAATACGGCATGCAACTGCGGTAAAGTGGAAGGCAGCTAATAGTTGATGCCACGCGGGTGTTGGAAAAATGCCCAATGAGGCCTAAATTTCAAAACAAAAAAGGCCCACAACTGGTGGCCAAATTACAACTGGACAAATATAAATAGAGTCTTATGATAGTTCCAATCCATATATATATATGGCATATATATATATATATATATATATATATATATATATATATATATATATTGTTATAACAATAAAACCAAAAGGGGAGGCCTACAAGTTTGACCCTGACTTCCTCCCATCCAATGCCTTACAGTCAACATCCACCAACCGCTAACACTGCTGGTTAGTCCTCATCAACATTTCACTTAAATGTCAAGTCTTCCCATAGATGGAAGGAGAGTGATCGACAGTACAACCGAGCATGATTTCGAGACGTATACAAAGAATTAATTGCAGGCATGGAAACCGTTGATATTTCAAGGGCCCAGGAGTGCCGAGTAAGATTGAGTCAACATAGACAATCATTTTGATTCGACACTACAAATTCAATGTTGTTGTCTTTCCATCTCGCTAAATATCTAGCCTTTTAATCGTAGAGGTATAATTTCATGTATTTCCTTTACAAATTTCAATAGAGTTAATAAAAAGCAGCCTACCCATTTGAGAGCGTAATCTCTGGAGACATATTCCACTGGTGGACGGGGAATCCATTATCAAATTTTTGTGTTCATTTACCGCTTAAGGTATCTTCATTATTGTGATTTTCCTTCTTTAATGGTTCACTTTTAATTTATGCTCATTTAATACAATTATTTGCAAGTCAATTTCAATGAAAAAGATCCCGAGATCAATAGTATTTTATTAGATGTCGAAGCTTGGTCTTCCTCCGTGTGTCCTTTTGTGGACCGGTGTAATGGTGATATGTTTCTAGGGTTTGAGGATAATGATTGATCAGTATTTAGGAGGAGACTCAGTTGGTGTTCATGGATGATACATATGGTTTGAGTGTCGACTGGTTGAGGAGCGCATGTTCCTTTACTCAAGATGTGATCTTGTCGATAAGACAAGAAAAGTTAAATTTCACCTAGGTTTATCCTAAAAAACAATAATACTCTAATCCACGCGGCTAATTACAAAGAACCATATCGGCTTTATGTGTAGTATATATCAATACAAAATGAAGTAAACAAAGTCACATGAATGTGTACAAATATTATACACATGTAATGGAGATCGTAAAGCAAAAGAATGAACCATCATTTCAAATGCCACGGTAGACTAAAATGTATTATATGATTTTTCATTTCATCTATTATGAGATACCGAAGTTCTACAAAACCCTATGAGGGTGGGGAATTCTAGAAGCCTTCTGGAAGGTTCATACAAATTCAATAACTGGCAAGAAAACCGAAGTTAAAGATATAGATCACCTTGCTACAAAATATGATTCTCACTTGAATATACACATATTCTTTATCATGCATGGTTCAATTCATGAACAAACAAAACACAATATCAGATCAATAAAGATAAACGCCACACCTTTTAAAACAAGTTGATGAGGGATTTGGTTTCCTTTAATCCTCGGCCTTCAATAAGACCTCCCTCACACATCAAGAAGATTAAGCTTCTAATAAACTCAATGAATGAAAGTTGAAAGTATCTCACCAGTATAGAGTATATCGTCTCTCCTTATATTCTCTCTCTCCTTGTCTCTTCATCTCATTGGGATTTCATTTCTCCTCAACCGCGAATAGTTCAACTACTTGTTAAGTCAAATTAACTTAACTTATTATTTTGAGACAAATAAATAATACTAATATATAAATAAGGGTCTTAAATAATAATCCAAATAGGTGGGATTCCCAATACTTCTTTAATAACCATCGTTCTGAAGTATAAAAATCCAAACATTTTATTCAAACATCCTCCTTGTAACTCATATTTTCATATTCATGATCAAATATTTAAATATTAGTAAAACATAATATGACCGTATCCAAAATACTCCATCCATACTATCCCGTGAATGCCTCCAAATATCAGACTCAAACTTTTCCAACTTAAAATACTATTACAGAAACAACAATAATCATCATCAAAACCCATATTTACTATGAGATGCATTAGGCCTCTTATCATTGTTGTCCCCTTTTGAATTTTTTGTAGTACTTTGACTTGTTAGATCCTTGAGGCTGAAATGCACTAATAACATGAGAACATTCATCCTTAATATGAAGGCGAGAAGACAAACTTCAAAAGATTCTTTGGATGAGCTTGAGTGAGTGGTTGTTTCTTTTCCCTTGTCCTGCACAAGATAGAAGAAATCTATTTTTAATCTTTTACTGACATGTGATGACTGCACGGGTGAGACAACATGATCAACTTGGAAATTTGATTCTTTGCGGTGGTAGAGGGGGTAATGGAAAAGAAGCAGTAGGGCAACCATGGTGATGAACACCGTGTTGGTGGAAATATCTTTCCAACCATCATCGGTAATATCTCGTCGCGATTGATACGGAAAGGATGGACCTGGATGCCATAAACGGCTCGGGAGAAGCCAGCTGGGTTAGTCTTCAGCTAGCTGGAGGATCCTTGGCATTACCAGGTTTTCAGAACCCATATTGGAAAGTATGGTTCAATTCATGGGGGTCGACATCAAATGTATGGAGAACCGAGGTCTACTGTGACCCCTATGCCAATTTCCCCCACCTATGTTACCTCTTTCATTACTGCCTCTGCTAAAGAAAATCATCCTGAAGAAATAATCCAAAACATGTCATGAAAACTTATTAATAATCCATGCATTAACTCTACCTAAATAGAATCAAAATGTTGGCTCTATCATAGAAGCAATAGCTGTACATCCATAAAAATCATCAAATCAATTGTTCAATAGTGAATAGGGTATTGTGGTTAGATTGTAATGAGAGAAAAGTGATATAATGGTCTGGAACCGATACTATTCAAGAAATTAAAGCGACGCAACACCAATCATCATTATGTTCCTTCCCTTTTAAACCCCTTTAATCTTAATAAAATTCACAACAATAAAACAAAGGGAAAAAAAAAATTAAGTGTATCCTCTAAGGTGAGGGATTTCAAATCGTAATGGTCGAATGAGATGGTTAAATGGATCCGCTAATGAATTAACATTTATTTTCTTTAAGTTATCATTTCCATTATTTCCAAAAAATCATTTTTTGTTAAAACATCCAAACTTCAAGACTTAATCGTCCTATCCAAAATGAAAAGAAGAAATAGCCTTGGGACTGTCATCCCACAAATTCTTTTTTTTGTTCACATGTGTTTATTTAATTAGAAAAAGTGTAAGGGACTGTCAAAAATCGTAAGAACAACACTTTTAGCCAATAGGGTATTGAATTTCCACAAAAATAATCATAACCCAAATTGTTGCATAACAAAGAGCTCCAGAAAACACAAAGTGCCTCTAATGTCTAGTTATTAAACCTCATAAAATATTCAAGAGTTGATCATAACCCTATGAGCCTGTGAGTAATATAACCATATCGAGTCATCTTTCACTGTACGAGATTAACACAATTGCACTGAAATGGAAATATTCATAACCAATTTCTTTGACAACAAAATTGTTTCCTTTTAATTTGCAGATTTTTTATATCGTAACTATCAACAAAATTATCACAGTAAACAAAACTCAGACTAAATTAAGAGCACAATGAAGCTGCGATACACAAGAAAAAAAAATACTTAACGATACAAGCTACACTTGAATATAATGTCGCTATATGTTTGGTTCAAACTCCCCGTGCCTTTCTACCCACCATACAAACTATAAATTTTTCTCAACAATACACCAATGATGTGCAATGTATCCCTCCATTGCTCACTCAAAACAAAACCCAAATATATGCTTTACAACCTCCGTTAGAAGGACTGGTTAGGACGCTGGTGAGGCCATTCAATGTATATTAAAGTTTAAAAAAAAAACATCCAACATTACCACAACAATATTTAACACAGTTGCTTCCACGGTGGTCGCAAAGCAAAGAACTACCTTATACACCTTCAAGATTGAGGGGTGACTCAAAAGTGACACAAACTCTTATATGTCATTATAATACAGAATGAGAATCGATCTCATCCGACCAAACATACATATAAAATCATAACGAGGTCCCGGTCGACACCTGGGTGGAAAGAAAAACAATATTTCTCCATTTATTTTATAACATAAGTTTCCACAGACCACACATGGTCGCATTAACACCCACAAACCCAATACAATTTTTTATATGGGAAAAATAACAGAGGTCGAAAGTCATTTAATATTGTTTAGGCATAGAAAACATAAACAAAACCCAGTTACATCAAGGTTACCACTGCCATTAATGGAGGAAAAATCGATCGCAAATCTCGAGAAGGAGTTCAATATAGATGCCATAACATAATCTTAAAATAGTTACCCATAAACAATATCCATTCGAGGTGCCATAAACATGATAGGGAAACAACCTTATATCTTTCACAACCATAACCAATAAGGAGCAATAAAATCATTTCCCAAATTGTAAATACTTGTTTCCAACTAATTTTTCATAGATGAAAGTGAGTACATTCGCCATCGAACTCTTTAGAAAGAAAGCACCCTATAAATGAATTCTAAGACCAACATTTTAATTCTATTCTAAAACAGAGTACATTAATGAATGGAAAAGCAAGAACCCTCATACCTGCTATACACAA
The DNA here is from genome assembly GCA_010110895.2 of Picea sitchensis. NCBI lineage: Eukaryota > Viridiplantae > Streptophyta > Pinopsida > Pinales > Pinaceae > Picea > Picea sitchensis. Next base: position 82,308 of record SNQJ01S0001323.1, read on the forward strand.
GTGCCGAAAAGAACTAAGGATCACAACTATTCTCCAACTCCCGAGTGAAATAGAGGCAAACTAACCAGAGCAACCAAATGTGCAACAAGGCGAGGGTGGTGAGCTCAAGAGAACGCAAGCAATAAATGCATGTCGATTCTCCACCTTTTCATTAATTTCCATCAACCATAACTAGGGTGGAATACGTTCAAAACCCCATTAGACGCATTGATCAACCATACAGATAAAATATGCCACTTCCATATTGAAACAAAAACCCTCTTTACCATAGTTTAATACCAACCCCATAATTTTACATTCCCCATTTTAAATTGTAAAAAGGACTAAATTGACTTCGAACAATTGCAAGGACTAAAGAGACTTCGAACAATTGCATAAACATGACTATTTTCCACCAAATATAACCAACACCATGAATGTAATGCAACATATTATAACCAATGTGAATGTGAGTTGAAGTGCTAATTTAACCATGTTCCAGAGCATATGTATAACAGTTGTGAGTGGAGTGCTTGTTACTTTCTTTTGTCTTTTAAATTTTCAGCCATTATAATCATTGATTGCATGTGAAAACTTGTTCAAATTTTGTGTTTTCTCAAACTATAATATGCTTATTAAAGTCGTCATGAATGCAAATTAGAGAAGTGTTTCCTCTTCACCATGATTCAAACAAGGGGTCCCACCCATCTAGCTATTATTTAGTATCCTCAGATATAAAATGAAGGAATTTCAACCCATTTTGTAGGCTGCTATGCCTCAACAATGACTATGATAATTTTTCTTCATGGTTTCCACACTGGAGGGGAAGGTGTTGAAATTACTAAGACAACTGAGAGGGGGGGTGAATCAGTTGTTACTGTGCTTAAACAATATTAATTCAATTAAACCATTTTTAATCTTTCTCCAAGTGACCATCAATATTATACTACATATGGAAAACATAAATAATGAGCATCATTCACACATAAGATATACATAGAGACATATTTTCAAGAGGAAACCCATAAAGAGAGAAAACCTCTTCTTCTTTGAAACGATAGGCAGTCTTTTAAGTTTTGTATATCATCTATAATTGAGCACCAACTCAATATGAGGCTACTACCTCTGTTTTACAAGCTCCAACTTGTTTGAGAGCACCAACTCTCTGGTTTCTCTAGCACCCACTAGAAGGAAGAAACAACTCCCTAAGTGTTCCAGCACCAACTGGATGGAAGCACCAACTTCCAGTCACACAGGCACCAACCTGTATAACAGAGAACACATGTTCTCCCTTGCACCACCCTGCCACCTTGGTTTTTCTGGCTGCAACCAAATGGAAGCTACAACTCCCTATGTTCAAGCACCCACTTGAACCTCTGAGGACAACAGTCCTCCCTAGCACCTTCCTACCACCCTTATTACAAATAAATTATTGAATAACCAACAACACAGATAAATCAATTCTTACCACTTCTTCGCTGTTCTGCAATTCTTCTCTACTACACTATTCTTCTGATCTGTTCATATTTGGCTTGACTTGCTGTCTCTGTCTATCTGTTCTTTCTCTGTCCTTCTCTTGCTCTTTGATATGTGCACTTTCTACTCTCTTCACCTTTTCTCTTCTGTTCAACTTCTGTTCCTTATCTCTGAG
>SNQJ01S0001323.1:83947-99434 GCA_010110895.2 Picea sitchensis
TGTAACATCCTTGAAATTACAAATTACCACCACTGTAGCATCCTTGAAATTTACCACACTTTCTCCCCCTTTGACATCAATGTCAAAGAAGAAACATGCTCCCCCTGAGCTGTTGCAGTACATACTCCCCCTGTCAACTATGAGAAACTTAGAAACACAACAAATATTCAATAAGTACTCCCCCTGATCAGGTGAACAGATTAGACGAAAGAAGTTATAACCACCAACTTTTGATGAAGATATCCAAAAGGGGTCGCTGCTAACGGTTTAGTAAAGATATCAACTATCTGTTATGTGGAAGGAATATAATTCACTTGAACAGTTCTGTTTGTAACTTTTTCTCTGAGAAAATGGTATTTTGTTGGTATGTGCTTAGATTTTGAATGAAGTACATGATGGCACTGGTGTTATCACAATGAAGTGGAATGGGATCAGTGTAAGTTACCTTCAAATCTGCAAGAGTTTGTATCATCCATAAAATTTGTGTGCAACAAGTAGCAACAGTAATGTATTCTGCCTCTGTAGTTGATAATGAAATGGATCCTTTCTTTTTACTAAGCCATGCTACTAATGAGTCACCCAGAAAGAATGCTCCTTCACTGGTGCTTTTTCTCTCATCAACACAGTTTGCCCAATTGACATCTGAATAAGTAGTTAACTGAAAGTTCTGATTCCTGGGATACCATAGACCATAATTCATTGTGCCTTTCAAGTACTTGAATATCCTTGTTACCGCTACTAGATGACTTTGTTTAGGAGTATACTGATAGCGACCTACCATTCCAATAGCTTGCATTATATTAGGACAGGAAGCTGTGATGTACAGAATACTGCCTATCATTGATCGATATGTCCTTTGATCAACATCGAGTGACATATCATCTTTACTGAGTTTGCAACCAACCACCATAGGTGTACTAACAGGAGAGGAATCCTCCATCTGAAATTTCTTCAACATCTCTTTCAAATATTTTTCTTGAGAGATAAATATTCCTGCAAAACTCTGATTTACTTGTAAACCAAGAAAGTATGACAGTTCTCCTATCATGGACATCTCAAATTCTGTTTGCATAGAGTTAGAAAACCACTAGACAAATGATTTGTTAGTGCAGCCAAAAATAATATCATCTACATAAATCAAAACAACTAGTAAGTTATCACCTTCAAACTTAATGTAGATATTGCTGTCAACAATACCTTTCTTGAACCCTTTGTCTTGTAAAAATTTGCCCAGTCTATAATACCAAGCTTGTGGTGCTTGTTTCAGTCCATATAAGGCCTTATTCATCTTGCAAACATAATTAGGATTATCTATCAATGAGAATCCTTCAAGTTGCTCCATATATACTTCTTCCTCTAGATCTCCATTAAGAAACGCTGACTTAACATCCATCTGATACACTTTAAAGTTCTTATGGCATGAATATGCAAGGAACATTATGATGGCTTCCAATCTTGCCACTGGTGCAAAGGTTTCATCAAAATCTTGACCTTCAACTTGTGCATACCCTTTATAGACCAATCTGGCTTTATTTCTAACAACTTGTCCTTTTTCATTCATTTTATTCTTGAACACCCATTTGGAACCTATTACATTCTTATCTTTGGGTCTAGGTACAAGCTCCCAAGTATTGTTCTTCTCAATCTGATCAAACTCTTCATTCATAGCTCTAATCCAATCATGATGTTGGCTAGCTTCATAATTTTTTTTAGGTTCAGTCATAGATAAAAAGGCAACATGAGATTGTTCTGAGTCTTTAATCAATTTCCTTCTTGTTTGAACTCCTTTATTTATATCTCCAATTATCTGATTTTCAGGATGATTCTTTCTAATAGTTCTGAGAGGTGAGTTTCTTTCTTTCTGCTGATTTATGTCAGCCTGAGTATTTGTATCTTCATCTGATTCAGATTCTTCTCTTCCTGATCCTTGGACCTGTTCATCTTCATCTTCAACTATATCTTCTGTGCTTGGTTCAGCACTGCTTACATTTCTGACTGGGATTTCTTCATCAACTTTTATGTCTATACAATCAACTAGTTTATGCAGCCTCTTATTGTAACATCTGTACCCTTTACTGTTTGTAGCATAACCCAAGAAGATACCTTCATCAACTTTGTCATCGTATTTACCAATATTTTCATCATTATTCTTAATATAACATTTACTCCCAAAGACTTTAAAATGCTTGATTGAAGCAGGTCTTCCAAACCATAGTTCATAAGGAGTCTTGTCACCGTGTGGCCTGAGATGAGTCTTGCATATGATATTTCTAGATATTGTTGAGGTTTGATTTTCTGATTTGTATGGTCATTGGAGAACAAGGTTGTTCTCATTTTTGGTGACTCTGGTGGACAATGTTTTTCTCATTTTTGGTGACTTTGGAGGACAAGGTTGTCCTTAGATTTTGGAGATATTGTATAGGCTGGGAAGGCTGGTTTTTTCCTCAGGATTTTTGATGATAACAAGATTACAAAACTCAAATTGTGTCTCATGTGTATTGATGATTCATCTCCGATTTTTGTGTTTCCACTGCATATGTTTTGAATCAATAATTTTAGTGTAAATTTGTTTAGTGATAACAACTAGAATTTTACTACTAGATCACTACGAAGCAATTTTCAGATCGGAAATTAGTCACATAGAGTTGCATGTGAAAATTGTCAGTGTTGAGGGAAACACTTGTTTGAAGGGGAGGGACATGTTAATCTATAGATATTGAGTTATTACATTTCTCTTATTATATTAGTGTTATCCTTATTGGTTGGCTAGGCCATTTAATTGTAATTGTACCCTTTATATCCTATATATACCAAGGAGACCTAGTCTTGGAAAGCATCTCATCTTGTACATTTGTTATATTGTAAAAGGAGGTTTCCCCCTTGAAAATGATTCTCATTCTTTCTTCTATCTAATTCTCAAGGAGTGGAGTTCTTTCTCTTTCTATTTTTACGCTATTTGGGACTTTTCTTCCTAACATCAAATTATTTATGTTCATAGATAAGTTGTGGAAGGATTTTGGTACATGGTATATCTAAAACATTGCAAGTTATCTAGTTTAAAGGATTTGGAAAGGAAGCTTGTTGAAATTCTCTATTGTAGAAAGGTAGGACTAGATGACGGAGATGATGATGATTTGAAGGAGTTATGACATCTATATTTTTATGAATCTAAAGGTTCAAAAGGTATATTGAAAAGAATGGTGAAGGAACATCTAAGAAGCCTTGCAAATAACTCGTGAAGTTGTAGAAGTTTAGTATAGGCACATATGCACAATACATATTTTCCTCAATCGAAAATTATTGGGATAATCAAACCATGTTGGAAGTTGTGGAATTATTGAAAGAGTATGAAGATGTATTCCCATAGAAGTTTATAGAGATGAAAGGTATTAAAGAGGAATTAGGGGAGATGAAGATTGAATTGTTGTTGTTGCAAATCCTATAAAGAAACACCCTTATTTACTTAATCCAAGGGTTAACGAAAAAGTTATGAAAGATATTGATGTAGGTTTTAAACCTTTACAATATAGCAATGGACATATAGATTCTTTTAAAAATAGAAAGAAAACAATAACAATCACACATAGTACTCATAAATTTATCACGGAAACCCTTAACCAAGAAAACCAACAAATGTTTAGAGACACACCTCTATCTCTCATTGTATTAGCTTCACCATCACAATACAATATATAAGATCCCACATAATCCAAAATATCTAATCCATTGACCTGAATTAGATTACAACTTTAATTCCTTAACTAGAATTAGAAAAGGTTCAAAAAACTATGTGCCAAAATCACCTAAAATGGACTAAACCGTGTGCCAAAACTGCTAAATTTGTTTTTCAAGGGATCCACCCTGGAACCCCCAAGTGGAGAGGGGGGCGACTACCAAGCCCCCTTGTGACCCCATTGCTACACCTGATGCAACATAAAAAAAAGTGTATCATGTAAAGAATATAACACATACCCAGTAAATTGACTGCATTCTTATTATAGGTTTGATATTTTTTATCCATAAATCTAGCTATATCAACCCCACAATAATTCACTAGAAGAAAGACATTGATAATATCAAGGTATGTGTTGATTTTGGGGCCTTAATGTTGCAGGTGTACATGATCCATCTCCAATTTCTTTCAATAAAGAGGTGTTAGATCAAGTTTTAGGTAAGGAAACTTTTCCTTCACTAATGAGTTCTTGGGTTACCACTATGTCTAGATTGTAGAAGAAGACAATGAGAATACCACTTTCACTACTAAATAGGTCTCCTTTGATTACAATGTGATGCCATTTAGGTTTAAAAATTCTCATGTTTTGTTTTCCTAAATAGTCATGGAAGCCTTCTGGGAGTATATGACTTACTGAAAGATCACATCTCCACATTGTGGATGATGTTTGATAATTTCATATATATATATATATATATTCATTTGAATAAGTGTATCTTTTGTACAACCTTTGGTGCATGTCTTGTTCACATCGTTTGCACGAAGGGAGTCATGGTGTTCCTGGATAAAATTGATAAAATTGTTAATTTTCCTACCTCAACCAATGTTTAGATGTTGCACTCCACTTTGGATCACACTAGTTATTATCAAAGGTTAATCCAAAACTATGCTTATTATAGAAGCCATGGGGAAATTACTGAAGAATTTAGAAGCTTTCTGTTGGACTATTGAATGTGAATCTTCCTTTAATCCGCTCAAAGAAAATTTGGTAAATGATCTCATTTTAGTATTTCTTGTTATTATATGGAATTTCGTGTACATGTATATGCCTCCAACATTTCACTAGGAGTATTTCTTAGACAATTAAGGTTAGGGGATCTCCATCACCCTATCTATTATATAAGAAAGAAGTTGTCTTAATATGAGTGCAACTATACAACAACCAAATGAGATGGGTTGGCTATGGTGTACTCGATATAGAAAATTTGTCATTACTTGTTGGGGGAGGGATTTAAATTCCTTATAGACCACTCTGCTCTGAAGTATATGACGAATAAGCTAATGTTGGAAGAAAGACTTTGTAGATGTTTGTATTGTTCTAGGAATTGTTTTCAAGTCGTTATCAGGTCAAGTAAGTGCAATGTGGGCCCTAACCACCTATCACACATTGAGTTATGCGAATTAGGGGATGTAGTGGATAATCATCTACGAGATGATAATTTTTGTAAGGTCAAGGCCATATCTAATTACTTTGAATATATTTCTTTGTTTTTTTCCACAAGTTTAGCTCCTGCTAAGTACTATACAACTCAAAAGGGACAAATAGTGGTTATAGTTGTAGATTATCAATCGATTTTAGGATATTTATATAATTTGGGGAGTGATAAGATAATTTAGTGCTATGTAATAGATCATGAATTCCATGATATACTCTATGAATATGATGATGGAGTGGAGGGAAGTCATTATGGGGACAAGGTCACAACCTACAAAATCTTACATGCTGGCCTCTAGTGATCAACTATATTTAAAGATGCAAAGGAGTATTTTAAGAGTTACGAGTTCTGTCAGAAGAGTGGAAAGTCATATAAGAGGGATGATATCCCCTTACATCTATTCAAGGAACTTAAAATTTTTAGAAGTAAGTTGTTGATTTCATTGGACCCGTTAGCCCTGTTGGTTGTGGAGCCTGAGTATCTTCCTGATTCAAAGGTTTATTTCAACCGTGCTTGGAACCCATTCCATAATGAGGAAGTGTGTGGGGGATTTAACCCCCACAACTATCTCCATGGGTATCCAGGGGGGGAGGCGACAATTTTTGTAGCCGCCCCCCCCCCCTGGTGGGGGATTTGGGGGCAGTGCTCCGAAAGAAAAATATTGGGAAAAATTGCCTTGTAAAATATTGTAATTTCATAGTCAATATGAATCGTTCATTATAAGGTCATAGATCTGATTGTAGAACTCATTTTAGGGTTTTTTTTTCTGTAACATCCCCAACATTCAACTGGGATATGCCACATTAATTTTTGAATTGTATGCAAATTAAATATATACACATAGAAACTCTTGCAGAATTTTATATAAAACTTAAAACAGACAAATACATTTTGTAAATGCACAGATTTATATGGAAATAAAAGTAAACATATACATGTAGTATAGATAGGATTTACTCATAAATATAAAAATAGGTATAAACCACACACAAGAAAAACCCATAAATAATAATGAAACATGTAATTTAACACACAATTGACACTTATATTGGTAAGCATATCACCAACTGTGTGTAGACCTTCCATGAACCTCCTAGCCTTAGACCACGATGCTCATCACTCTCAGTAGTGGGTCACTCCCGAGCTGGGACAAAAATCCACCCGGGTAAAGGGATTCCTAACCAGGATGATGTATCTCAGACAATAGGAAAAACTTCGTCACAAGCGCCAACTCAAACTAACAGCCTACAGCCCCTCATTCCCCACATGCCTGTCCCACCCTAGGAAGTGTGCCCCTTCTCTTCTCAACAGTTCTTCGACTGCCCCACTTCCTTTCCGGGATTCAAAAACAGGCCGGACAGGAAGTCTCAGAGCCCTGTAGCTTCATTTTAGCACATTTGTGAATTAATTCCCCAAAATTCTCTCACCTAGAGAGATATTCTCATGGGCCTGACAACCCGCCTCTTCAATTTCCCATGGGCTTGAAAACCCGCTTCTTCAGTCCATCTCCTAAGCAAACCAGGTACAGGTACGGGTACGGGTACGGGTATGGGTATGGGTACATGTATATTGATAGTAAAATAAAGGCACATATGACAACTGAATGAGTGAGTGAATGATGATTGAATGAATGAATGAATGACCAATCGAACTAAGTCCAAACTATATGTATACATGTTCCCAAATTGACACTTGTCATGTTGAGAGCTACTTTGGTCCACTTTTCCCCATCCTTAGAACTTAGGATAAAACAATTATCCATAGTTTATACTTTAAGGAATATTAATATAATATTCCTTTTTGGCTTAAGCTCCCTATCTTAGCCATTTTACTTAAATTTTACCCCCCCCCTTTCCCTAACTAGTGGAGTTTAGTCCCCCATACTCTTTTATCATGGTCGGTCTACACACAACGATGTATTATATTAATAATAAGACATATAAAAAAATAGGCTCAGTGGCCTTTAGCATCTAGGCTCTTCAGCCTAATTAAACACATAAGCCTCCTAGCTTATAATTACTGGATCACCAGCCTATAAAACACAACATATACACAACGACTCTCTGGCCTCAAAATCATGCTCACTTAAGTTTGTTGTGCATGGTATCCTAGAATGTGCACACTTCATCATTTTAGTGCACAATACATGTATGCACTATACCATGGAAGGTGCATACAAAAATGATATCAAAGAACTCACCAACTTAATTACATTTGCATTTACATTTATAGTTGGGGTTCGTCCTAGGGGTATTACAATCCCCTCCCCTTATTTATGCACTGTACTTAGTGCATTATGTACACATATACAACCAAAATTTCAAAAGTCCTCAAAAATATTCTATAAGTCTAACCGCATGGCATCTTCATGCTCCCAAGTTGCGTCCTCAGGACCATACCAGTTCCATTGGACCAATACAATCCCTATGGCTCGATTCCAGAGCTGTTTGATTGTCTGGTCCAGAATGCGTATTGAATGTACTTGGAAAGCACCTTCTTGCTCCACCTGAATCACATTCCAATCAATAACATGATTAACATCAGGTATACATTTCTTAAGCAATGATACATGAAATACATTATGAATGGTCATTGATGTAGGCAAGGCAAGCATGCATGCTACAGGACCAATCCTCTCTAGGATTTCAAATGACCCACATGATCTAGATTTTATGAGAAGAACGAAATGAATACAAATTATTAAAATATGCTTAACACAGAATAAAAGAGATACACTAATTTTTTTTTCTATTCAATAAGGAAATAAGCTGAAACTGTAAAATGCAGCGGAAAACAAGCTTGCTGGAATAGTGGCAGCTTATCTCTGAGAAGAGATGTGATGGCTGCACTCATTCACAAGAAGATGATTAAAATGAGGCTATAAATACCTTTTAACAATAAAAAAGAATGTCAAAAATCCCTAGACATCCAAAAACCTAACCCTAGGAGATGAAGCGCCAAAAGTCATGCGGGCCCCGTTTGGGTAAGTTAGTACATCAACTTCTCGAGGTCGTAACTTTTGCATACGATCTTCGTTTTAGGCACACGATATATAGTTGGAAAGGTATCATCAAGGAGATTCATTTTTGGGGCTCAATCATAGATTTTGACTATCATTTAGAATCTCTATCTCGAAAAACCTTCATTTAGGCCCTCAAAATGGCCCTGGAAGTTAAAAACTGTTAAAAATAGTAAATTGCCAAAATTGTCAGAAAACTGTTTTAAGCGAGTTAGAAAAGGTGGGTGGCCACTGATATCCACCTAGATCAATCCTCCCTCCTTAGGAAGCAATGGTCTCCATTGAGTTGAGTTCCCCCATCAGATGAGTAAATTTCTGCTGAATTTGGCCCCGGGTGAGCCACTTTCCTTGGTGCAGGAGCTGCCCTTCTTTGACGGCTCGATAAAGCTAGATCCTTTGCTGTCAAGTGAAATTGATCCATGTGTCCACAATATGATCACTATATTCCTGTTGCATGTAGTTAGGGTTGAGATCTTTTGGTGTCAACTTCTTTTCTATCTTTGAGGTTTCCAGTAATGGTGGGAAATATGGTCGAAGGAGAGCCACGTTGAAGACTGGGTGTAGGCCAAGGAAAGGGGGAATGTTGAGATCAAAAGCATTGTCACCCACAACCTTGGTGATGGTGTATAGTCCATAATGGAGCAAGCGAAGCTTTCTATGGGGCCCTGTAAGGCGTTCTTTCTTCAAGTGCAACCAAACTTTGTCTCCCATTTGAAACTTATGTGGCACCCAATGTTGATCATGGCACTGCTTGTACTTGGCATTAGATTTCTGTAGAATATAATGAACTTGTTGGAGGATGTTCTTGAAGAAATTACGATACAAATTAATGTATTCCTGCGATTCTCCTGATCTAACAATTTTCGCCACTTGTTAAATACATAATCGCTTCTACTATTATTATTGTGGAAGCAATTAAACCACGATCACAACCACAATGCACAAAGTGAAATATCAATAACACACAACACAAAATTTTTACCAGGAAAGCATAAAGCTAAAAACCCCACTATCATATATTATGTATATCATGAATCATGAAACAATATCATACAAAACTCTAATCCAAGAGCTCTTAGTACAATACAATTGTCTCACACTATCATACACAAATCAACAAATACATGCGCCAATTTCCATGTCGAGACAGCCTGCCTCCTCTGCACAATCTTTGCAATCCGAATTCTCACAATGAATTGAATGAATACAATTGCCTCGTTTTCACATGCTCATAAGCATATTCACTACATGTGTGAACAAATCACAACTGATAGACAAACTGTCCCTTTCACCTGTTATCTCAAGTGGATCTCCATTGGAACTGACATGCATGTAGTTAACCGTGGAGAATATTCAGTTGCATGTGAGTTTACTGATTAACTGAACTCTCACTAGTGCATGTTTAGTTACAACTAGTACAACTGATATTAACTCACTTAACTACACTTATAATTCTGTTACAATTCCAAATCACTCAGTTATGAATGAGATACTAGATTAATATTTATTTTCTAATTTAATTAAGGGAAAAGTGAATTAGACACATGTTTCTTGTTGACTTTTCAACAGTTCTGGATCCGCTCAATGAACTGGGTGGATTTTTAAGATTCTAGGGGTGCAAGGGATGATTCGACCGAGGTGGTCACTAGGGGTAGTCCAACATCCATGAAACCCAATGGTTGGAATCCCAACCCCACTTGAAAGGGGTTGTGCCCAGTTGAGCTATGCAGGGATCGATTGTAACTACGATGGACACAGGGAAGACTCTCATCCCAAGTGCGGGGGTGTTTTGAATTGTACATGTGTAGTATATGTACGATCATCCAATTGATGACCTTAGTTTGGCCATTTTTCTGGGAGTGGAAGGAAGTGGATTTGGTGAGCTTGGTATCCACTAGTGACCAGAGGCTCGACCAAAATGTGCTAAGGAATCAACTGCCACGATATGAGATAATGGTTTGTGGGATCCCAAAATGTACCCATACTCATTCAAAGAAGAGCTTTGCAATGGCTTCTGCTGTGATTTTCTTCTTGCAGGCGGCTAGAATCGCCATCTTGGAAAAACGATCAACAACCACAAAAACACAGTCATTTCCCCTCTTGGTGGACGAGAGGCTCAAAATGTAGTCCATTGAGATGGATTTCCACGACTTGTTAGGAGTAGAAAGAGGGGTGTATAGGCCTTGTTTCTTAGTGTTCGGTTTGGAAATAGTGAAGGCGGTGCAAGACCTATATACTTACCGACATGCTGTTGAAGTTTTGGCTAGTAGAAATGTTTTTGCAACATTTCCACTGTCTTTTTGATGCCAAAGTGCCCTTCCACCTGACTGTAGTGAGCTTCCCAAATCAGCTTTACATGCTCGCTTGATGGAACACAGAGATGGCCCATACGACACAACAACCCATATTGAAGATGAAAATTAGCGACCACTGAGTTGGCGCCCAACGTTTGGTAGGTGGTGGAGAATAGTGTCTGTTTCGTAGAGGTGGGACCATCTAGAGGTCTTGTGGCCGCAAGAGTCTAGCACCGTGGTGAGTGTCGTGATTGGAGGTCGAATGAGGATATCAACATCTCGGTTGGTACTTCCTATTTTATACTTGATGTTGAGGTGGAACTGTTATAAGTATGTGGACCACTTCTGATGGAGGTCATTCTGCAATTTTCCTTAGGTCTGCATGAACTGTAGTGGCTTGTGATCAGTGAGGATGACTGTCTCCTTCCCAAGAATGTAATGTCTCCATTGGTGAAAGGCATGCACAATGGAGTACATTTCTTTGTCGTAAGTAGGGTACTTACATACAACATATGATAATGTCTCACTATGAGATGCCATGGGGTGGCCATGTTGAGTGAGAATGACGCCCACAACATAGTTTGAAGCATCTGTCTCGATCTCAAAGGGATGTTGTAAGTCTGGTAATGAAAGTACTGGGGATGAGAACACATGCTTCTTCAAGTCATCGAAGGCTTTCTGTTGGGACAGGCCCCACACAAATTTTTCCTTACCGCCACCCTCGTTACTTGGTTGAGGGCCCATGCGATATGAGAGAATCCCAACATGAACCTGTGATAGAAATTGACGAGGCCCAAGAAAATATGAAGTTCAGTGAGTGTGGTTGGGGTCGGCTATTCACAGATGACCTGGATCTTGGCTAGATCCACATGCACACCATGCTAATCAACGATGTATCCTAAGTAATGGACCCTTTCCATGCCGAAGGAGATATTTTGCAAGTTTTCATATAGTTTGTGCTGCCCCAGGGTGTGCAGAACCTGCTGAATATGCTGCAAGTGTTCCACCCAAGTCTTGTTGTAGATGAGGATGTCATCAAGATACACCACTACAAAATTATTGATGAAAGTTCATGACCAAAGGGCATGACCAACCATTCAAAAAGGCCTTCTTTTGACTTGATGGCGTTTTCCCATACATCTCTCTGTTCTATTGGGACCTGGTGGTAGCCAAAATTCAAATCAATCTTAGTGAAGTATTTGGCCCCCATGAGCTGATCAAGGAGGTCATCGATTTGGGTACTAGTTTCATACTGTGATTTTATTCAGGGCCTAGTAATCAATGCAGAGTCTCCAGGTCCCGTCTTTCTTCTGCACCAGCGTGATTGGGCTCCCACAAAGCTATGAGTTGGGATGTATGTGCCCCTTGTGGATAAGTTCTTGGCTATTCCTCTTGATCTCCTCATTTTCTAACAGAGAATGACTATAGAATGGCCCATTGGGTAGCTGTCTGCCTGGGGTCAGATCGATGGGATGCTTGACCAGGCAGTGTAGAGGTACCCTGGTAGGAGAGGAGGAGATATATAAGCATTATTCCACAACCTTATCCACTTGCTTCTGTTGTGTGAAGAGATCAGTCGTGGAGGCCCTGGATGTGGCTGCGATCTCTCGCTCACTTTGATAGAGAATCATAAAGAAGACAAATTTCCCTGTCTTAGAGATGACCTTGTTGCATTTCTTGGCAGAGATCAAGGAAATAACATTAGGAGGGACTGCCTCAGGTATCCTGTACAATTTCCTATTCAAAGTAATAATAACACTACGAGGCCTAGACTCATATACAACATGACGTTTCCATAAATAAGGTTGGCCCAAAAGAACATTACAAACTTTGAGAGGAGCAACATCACACAATACCTCATGTTTGAAGGGCCTGATGTCATACACTAGTCGACACTGTTGGCTGATGTCGAGATATCGTCCTTGGCGGAGCCATCTAATGGTGTAGGGTTGTGGGTGCAGCGTTATTGGTAGGGACAGTTGCTTGATGACCTCTTCTAAGATGAGGTTCTTCTAGCTACTTCTATCAACGATGAAGTGAAGGGGGGTGCCGTTTACCCACATATGTGAGTGGAAGAGGTGCTCACTTTCTTCTGGCTTGTCTGGTTCACCAAGCTGGAGCTTGGTGGTAGCAATGGTAGAACTGGGTTTCGTGTCAATGATCCGTCTTTCCCTTTCTGGTTTTGAATCAAAGTCATAACCCGCATCTGATTCAGAGGCTTTCACTTTAGCCACCAACGACTTATTTGAGTGACAATCAGTAGTGTTATGCCAAGGGATCTTATGGAAGTCGCACCACTTCCAGGTATCTTTCTTTGTCTTTCTGCTGTCCTTTTTTTGCAGCTTGGACTGGTTGTCCTGATAATGTCCATATTTGCTCTGTCCTTTTTTATGTGGGTTGGGGATGCCACTTCCTAGATTTTTCTATGAGGGGTTCCCATGCCCAAATTACCGCGTGTTTTGTTTGAGCTTCTGCTCGATTTTGACGACATATCTGTAGGCCGTGCCCCAGGACAAGATGTCCTGCAATTCCATTTCATTCTAGATGTATCTATGCAAAGAACTGTGATACTTGAGCACTAGATGTGTTTCTGAAGATTTGATACCCAACTTGGTGTGCAAGGTATGGAAGATATTTGTGAACTCTGGCACTGCTTGGTCTCTTTCTTGCTGCAGTGTCGTCTATTTGGTATACAAGTCATCATAACTTCCAACATGGTAGTATTGTTCCTTAATAACATTCCTGAAGGATTCCTAGGTGATCGCGACTACAAATAATGAGGGTTCCTTTGTTTCCTTTTGCTCACAGAAAGTTTCCCACCTATATTTGACACAGGGAACGAATTTGAGGACTGCAAAAGTAATCTTTTCTCTATTCGAAAAGTTATGGACATAAAAATACCCTTCTAGTAGATTCAACCACTTGTCCACAACATCTGCATCTATATGACCTTCAAACATAGGAATATAGAAGTTGATTTGTACCTTGAAGGGTGTAGCACCTCCGCTCGATGAAGATGAGTCACCTATTGGCAGCCACCGAAGGATTTGCGCAAAACTATCCATCATCTCGTTCCTCTGTTGCGTGAGGGATTCCTCAAGAAACATTTTGAAAGGATATCCTATCCTGTCATATTTATTTTCTCGTGCCATGAGAGGTCGGTTGGGCGTTCGAGAGATTTTGCCCTCAAGAGAAACAAGCTCGAGACCCAATTATTTGTACCCTGACCTCGTTGGGGACATGCATTAAGATGATAAGGAGCAGACCACTCTAATACCACTGATCCAGATTTTATGAGAAGAAAAAAATGGATATAGATTATTAAAATATTCTTAAAACATAATAACAAAGATGTTTGCACCCAATTCGTCACTAGGTGAGCAAATAAAAGGTGCTTACATGCCCAGTTGGGCTCTGCTAGGCATGACAGCTGTAAAAGGAAAGATTAGAAAGAGAAACTATAAAGTTATAAACAAGAATTAAACTAAAACAAGCTAAGACTATGAGCATATGAAAAAATGAAAAATAAATACAAATGGACCAATATCACCAATGTATAAGCTGATCTATTGATGAAATCCAAAGGCACAATGAAGAAAGGGGACTTGGGTCGCTTCTTTCTCCAATGGAAGGCTCTTGAGGCCCTCACAAGCTTGCTCTCCTTACAATGAAAAGATGAAAATGTGGGTGAAAGAACTCCAAGCTTATCCACTCAAGGGAGAGGTGGATAGCTCTTGTGAAATGATGCCTATGTGTTCTTGTCAAAGAATGAGTCCTTAACAATCTTGTCAGCATAACAATGCATAGAATTCCTTGAGAAAATGAGGTTTCCTCATGGCTTTATATAGCATAGCATTGGGTGATTATGTAACCTCTTTGAAGTGTGAAAAGGGGCTCTTTAGGGCTCAATTAGGTCTTTGACCAGCCTACCATGCAGATTCAACTCGGATTTGATGTCAAATCGACTTGGGAGCTGATCCATTAGTGGTTGGGAGGCCGACCAATTTCAATAAATGCATCGTTAGCAGGTGCGCGGGTTTTTCGCCTAACAGTCGCGCATCGTGCGTTTATGCGCGCATTGTACGTTGATGTTCCGTGCATATGCGCGCGCACCCAGATTCTGTAAAGTGCCCTTCAATTTTTGGTTAATTTGTATAGTTTTTGACCCTTTTGCAATGTTGTGGAATTAATCCTGTGCCATGAATGACTTCATTCCTGTTTTGATGATGCAGAGTTCTTGTCGCCATGTGTGGACAAAATTTCAATGATAACAGATGCTCCCTGATGGATGAGGTTAGGAGCATACGTATAGCCAAAATCCATCAATGTTTCTTTTACTGAGAATGGTGTTGTAAGGGAGAGCAAGAGTGGGACCGTGTAGAGAAATCCTTTGGAGAAGAAAGGAACCGATAGAACCCGATCTCCCAGAAGGTGCGTAACAATATACAATTGTGTACAAATGAGGCGGGCATGCCCCATGCTCGTGTTATGTAACTCTGAAAAAAGATGACGGAAATGTTGGTGTAGACAACTGCAGCGCCCTTGGGGGCGATAATGATAAACGCAAAAGACAAGTTTGCAAAGGAACTTGTGCTGAACGATAGGCAATAGTCGCAGTCATAAGTAGCGACGATGATGCGGGCAGTGATGGCCCTGCCAAGTTCAGAGGTCTTCAACAACTGATAATAATAATAACTGCAATAGTCGCAAAGTAAGACCCACTGCAACATGAGAAAGTGTTGGCGTCGAATGTTATGGGGGTCAATGACATCAGGGAGCAATGGCATTTCCCCCTGTGCCGTCTGAGATCTCTCATGGAATGGAAAATGAGAATCAAGATACTGTCTCCCTTCTGGAAAATTGTGTTGATGTCGACAAAAAGGGGGACGCGACTCCCAGGAGTAAAGGGCTCCGTGGAATCTGGTGAAGAAATGGCAGAGGTACATGGACGAAGTCAAGAAGTGGGAAGACTCCAGACTGCCCTTGGCTGGAGGATGTATGAGAT
>SNQJ01S0001323.1:99484-111977 GCA_010110895.2 Picea sitchensis
TAGCTCTTGTGAAATGATGCCTATGTGTTCTTGTCAAAGAATGAGTCCTTAACAATCTTGGCAGCATAACAATGCATAGAATTCCTTGAGAAAGTGATGGTTATTCATGGATTTTTATAGCCTAGCATTGGGGGATAATGTAACCTCTTTGGAGTGTGAAAAGGGGCTCTTTAGGGCTCAATTAGGTCTTTGACCAACCCACCACGCGAATTGAGCTCGGATTTGGTGTCAAATCGACTTGGGAGCTGATCCATTAGTGGTTGGGAGGCCGACCAATTTCAATAAATGTGCCGTTTAGCAGGTGCGCGGGTTTTTCGCCCAACAGCTACACATAGTGTGCGCATGCACGTATTGTACGTTGCTGTTCCGCGTATATGCGCGCACACCCAGATTCTGTAAAGCGCCCTTCAATTTTTGGTCACTTGGTATAGTTTTTGACCCTTTTGCAATGCTGTGGAATTAATCCTGTGCCATGAATGACTTCAGTCCTGTTTTGACGATGCAGAGTTCTTGTCGCCATGCCCGGACGAGATTTCAGTGATAACAGATGCCCCCTGATGGATGAGGTTAGGAGCATACGTATAGCCGAAATCCATCAATGTTTCTTTTACTGAGAATGGTGTTGTAAGGGAGAGCAAGAGCGGGACCGTGTAGAGCAATCCTTTGGAGAAGAAAGGAATTGGTAGAACCCGACCTTCCATAAGGTGCGTAACAATATACAACTGTGTACAAACGAGGCGGGCATGCCCCATGCTCGTATGATGTAACTCTGAAAAAAGATGACGAAAATGTTGGTGTAGACAACTGCAGCGCCCTCGGGGGCGGTAATGATAAAGGTAGAAGACAATTTTGCAACGGAACATACTCTGAACAATAGGCAATGATCGCGGTAATAAGCAACAACAATGATGCGGGCATTGATGGCCCTACCATGTTCAGAGGTCTTCGGAAAATGATAATAACAACTGCAATAGTCGCAAAGTAAGACCGACCGCAACATGAGAAAGTGTTGGCATCGAATGTTATGGGGGTCAATGACATCAGGGAGAAATGGTGTTTCCCCCTGTGCCGTCCGAGATCTCTTATTGAATGGAAAATGAGAATCAAGATACTGTCGCCCTTCTGGAAAATTATGCTGATGTCGATAAAAGGGGGACACGACTCCCAGAAGCAAAGGGATTCACGGAATCTACTGTGGTGAGGAAGTGGCAGAGGTACATGGACGAAGTCAAGAAGTGGGAAGACTCAAGACTACCCTTGGTTGGAGAATGTATGAGACAAACAGTGGCCGCAACCGTGTGACAAGGTTGAGTGTCAGGGGGACGCCAAGACCGAGGATAAGTTGTGCCAGAGGCGGGACAAGGTGAACAAATTCAGAGGGTATAGGTAAGTGATCTGGGTAGTACTCTGAAGATATAGACGATGTCAGCGAGGGTAAATGAGAAGTAAAGCTCCAACCAAGGGTGACATGGGTGGCGTGTGGCCAAAAGGAAAGCAGGTCACCAATGGTGACGACAAAAGTAAATAACGGAAAATAAAGGCGTTTGTACAATAAATAATGAATAAATGTGGGAAAGATGTACAAATACAGAAACGGGTGCCCCAGTGTGAAATGAGTGACCCAGGGAGGGCAAAAAATTTCTTGGAAAATTGATGAAGGGTGGGGGCCCCATTGGTGAGTTTCTGTATGAGGTAGGTGAAATGAAGATAGGTTTGTAGAGGGGCAAAATGATGGTGGATGAAATGGTGGGTTCGTGATCCTGCGGAGGTGCAGGTAAAAAGAACGTAACCATGAAGCGATGATCTGGGAGTCCATATGGGAAGCTAGCAAAAATGAGGAGGAGAAGTATGTGGTTGATCAGCAACATGATGAAAGACTACCGGGACTCCCATCCCTAAAGGGTAATGAAGAACAACATGAGTGTCAAAAGTGCCAAAAGGTGCTATGAATGGGACAACTCATGTGGGTGAGAATGCTACCGGGTGACAGTACTGAAGATGCAACTGGAGGTGTGAGTACTGCAGAGCCAGGAATGGGTATCCTAAAGGCCAATATCGGAGGGTGTGACTGGAAATGTAAATGAAATACAGTGGGAGAGACTACATGCCAGTGCTGAGTATATACCTGAAGGAATGATGTGGAGAGATGATGATCAAGTACCTGCACATAGAACAACCAAATACCCAAAGTGAACAATATCTGAAGAGAATCAAAGATATGAGCATATATTTGACAAATGTGACTATGCGCGTGTGTACCTGACCATGATATGGAAAAAAGGTGCCCCGGGGGCCTAGGATGAAAAGTGACCCAGGGACAACCGTGATGTAGGTGGCGGGATGCTGATTCCGTGGCTGAAGACGGTTCGAAAAATGGACGCCGTGGGCTCCCGGAATGGTGAGTGGAAGTTTGGCAAAAGGCCTATATATAGCTGTAGGGCCCACATTGCCACCTCATTTGTACCTGTTGCTACAGTGACTGGATGAGAAGATTCATAGGAGATTGAGTGATTCAGGGAGCAGGAGGTACTTGATCGACGACGTGCGAGTTTCATGTTAGTGGTCTGATCATCCTGCATAGAAATAGGTTTCTAATTTTTGGGCAAGGTAGGTACGGGGGGGCCGTACAGGGGTTTAAAGGGGTTTTTTGGTAGGATGTAGGCCCACATGCACGGGCCATTCAGTGGAAGGCGCGCATACGTGCGCGCCTGTCCACTGAATCAGCTCGCAGTGGTGCGCGTGAGGTGGAATTTAAGGCGCGCCCTAGGGGCGCGCCTGTGAGGTGAACAGGCATGCATTAGTGGGCACCTGTGGGGTGAACATGCGCGCTCTCGAGAACGCCTGTGGGTGTGACAGGCGTGCCCTAGAGCGCGCCTGTGGGAAAAACAGACGTGCATACGTGCGCGCCTGTGTAGTGAACAAGTGCGCATGTGTGCGCGCCTGTGGGTGGTAAAACCGCGCCTTTGAGGCAAGTTTTTAAGGGTAAAAAGGGGAGTCTTTTTGATGCATTTGGTGTTTGCATACATTGATATAGGACTCTATGTTGTGTGTAGGTGGCTAGTAGTGACCATGGATGTGAGATGGCGCGAGCGAGACTGGTCGCAGCTGCGAGATGCTGTGGCCAATGCGAGGCCTGCAGTTCGAGCGGCTTTAGCAACCAGTGGGTTGCTAAAGTTTTTTGAGTGCCCTTTGATATGGGCACATGAGTACTTACTCTAGTTCTTGCTTGAGATGTGGAGCCCAGATCTGCACTGCTTCCTCGTGCGAGGAGAGAAGATCCCCTTCACTGCGGTGGAGGACATATATTTCTTGACTGGGCTCCCCTTCCGGGGAACACCGCTGCCGGTAGAGCCTGTGCTGCCGAGGGATACTCGCTTGGCTGATGTCGCCGGATGATATTGCTCAGGTGAGAACTACATGTCTGGGACTATAGTGAGTATCAGCGGTTTAGATTCCCTGTTGCATCGTTGCATAATAGCGATGATTGTTCGGGTGTATGGGTCGCGAGCTACCCACCGGATCAGTGGTGGCGAGTTGCTAGTGATGGAGAGGGTGGTGGTGGGCCGTGAGCGGTTCGCCTGGGGTTTGACACTTCACGCGCGGATGATCGCGCAGCTGGACCGATGTTGGTCTATAGGTACCGGGGAGTTTGCGTTTGGCTCGATCCTGGTAGCCTATTTCTTGGAGAGGGTGCCGATGCTGCGCTCGAGGGTGCTATTAGAGGCACCAGGGGTACGAGATCCGCGCTTGAGGTGGTGGTCAGCAGTTTTGGTTCGCTACGGTGGTGGCGAAGGCGGGCACTATTTCACGGCGCAGGCGGCGCAGATATGGCAGTAGATGCCGCAGGTTATACTCCAGTTCCCCTATGCTGGGGTGGACTTCCGGGGGTATCCGGACATGGTGTTGCCTCCTGGGGAGGTGTTCGACCATCGAGGTATGTTGTGTATGTGTATGTCGTGATTTTATGTTAGCTTTTGATATATCAGTTCATATGTATGATGTATAGATACTGATACGATCTGCTGTTTGTTGTTTTTTGTGCTTGTGCAGATTTGGCACCTCGCGGGCGCGAGGTGGAGTTGTATAGAGCGCCGGTTCAGAGAGAGCCGGAGAGACCTCCACGTGGAGAGAGGCGACGATGAGATGAGGTTGCGGGGCGACCTGCAGAGCCCGAGAGGGCAGCGAGGAGACGCTGGTTCGACGATCCTGGTGCAGGGCCATCACATGTTCCTTCGGCCGCAGCCGGAGTGGACTTGGATGATCTACGCCGTCGTTTGGAGACGGTGTTGCAATACGTGCATGAGGGCATGTGGATCCGCATCCAGGACGAGGGGTTCCTGGAGCAGTGTATTGGATTACCACCACCATGGCGGGGGATAGTGCGACGAGCAGCAGTGCTTGCCGCGATGACTAGTGGACGCCTGCCGCCTGGGCAGGGGGGTCCTGCGGATGTTCCACCACCACCGCCTGGGGCTGGTGGGGGTGGGCCACCACCTCCTCCTGAGGGAGGAGCAACTGGGGGTGCGATAGAGGCACCCTGATGTATATTGTAGACCTTTTTGATTATATAGGCTGGTGAGCCGCTTTTTTGTACCGAGATGTGGCACTGGCCGGTGGGCCGATGTATTTTTGTTGTATGTAAATATTTGGATGGCCGGAGGGGCCCACATATATATATATATATATGAGTATACATGTTTTTGAGATCCAAATGTGGTTTACATGTGTTTTGTGTTGATGATGATGATTTCTATTCTATCTATATGCTGTAACAGGATGTATGAGATGTTTTATGTATGTGTAGCTTGATGTGATATATGCCAATCTAGCACCATGTTAGCTATTTCATCTATTGTTTGATTCAATTCTCTTGGAATATGTGTAAATGTAATGGAATCAAAATGTTGAGATAATAATCTAACCTGCAAGTATTTGCAAAAGAGGCACGGATCGCGTACACGGTACACATTGTTGAGCTGAGGAAAATGCTAAGGTGACGAATATGATGATGCTGGGCGTCGGTCAGGAGGCCAATGACAGCAGTGTATTCGGCTTGGTTGTTGGTTGCTGGTCCTAAACAGATGCCGCTGGAATGAAGCATTTCATGTGAAGGGGTGTAGAGAGCCCAAGCAGCCGAAGCGAGATTTTGTGTCCAACGGCTGGCACCGTCGGTGTGACCAATGTGGTAAGATGGTGGAGGAGGCATCTGTCAACAGCACAAAGGATAGTTTAGATGAGGGAGAAAAAATATTAAAAACGCTATAAAAGAAAATAACCTAAAGTAGTATGACTACGTTTAAGCATAAAATTTCTTGAGGTATAACCCATTGACGGGTTGTTTGAGCGAAAGGCCTTCGGGGGAGGCCAGGATGTATGCGCCTTTGGTGAGGCAATGTTGGATGATGTAAGGGCCATTCCAAAGTGATTCGAATTTTCCATGGCCAAAGGTATCATGGGCGATATCATAGGCCAAGACGAGGTCGCCTTTGCGGAATGACCGAAGGTTGACATGGCGATCAAAGGTAGCCTTGGATCATTTTTTAGCTGCCTTGTTGTTCTGTAATGAGGATCGACGATCTTCATCCAGAGACTCCAAGTTCAGCAAGCGCTGCTCCATGGGAGCAGTGTCAGGTAAAAACTCAATTGCGGTGCGAAGAGTGGGAATTTCGCACTCGATAGGAAGAGTTGCCTCGACCCCATGGACTAAATGAAATGGCATGAAACCCATAGCGGTCTTTACTGCCGTTCGGTAAGCCCATAGCGCGGAAAATAACATATGATGCCAATTGGTTTTATGTTTATTAACCGTGCGCTGTAACATGGTCTTGAGGACTTTGTTCACTGCCTCGACCTGTCCGTTTGACTGAGGATAGTATGGTGAGGTAAACTCGTGAGAGAAGCCTAATCGAGATGAGAGTTCGACAAAGATCTCATTCTCGAAGTGTTTCCCGTGGTCGGAAACGAGTTGGAGTGGTACTCCGAACCGGGATATGACGTGGTTGAAGAAAAAACACGCTGCAGTGTCAACGGTGTTGTTGAAGGTGGGCATAGCTTCGGCCCACTTGGTGAAGTAATCGACAGCGACAACAATGTATTTGTGACCATTGCTGGAGGGGGGATTACAAGTCATAAAGTCAATGCCCCATTTGCAAAAGGGGCTTGCATTAATGACATGGTGAAGAAGAGTGGGGGGAGCACGGGCTTTGTTGGCATAGAGCTGACATTGCTCACATCGTTTCACGACATGAATGCAATCGTGAAACAAGGTAGGCCAAAAGTAACCGGCCCAGATAATATTTTGAGCTGTGGCAATGCCCGAAAGATGGCCCCCACAGGCGCCGCTGTGGCAGTCATTTAAGACTCTGTCGGCTTCGTCAATAGTCAGGCAGCGACGAAGAATGGTGTCGACGCCCCACCGATATAGGATGTCACCGATGAGGAGATAGCGGGGGGCCTGATGACGAATGCGTCGATGATCATCTCGTGATAGGTGGTTACCGAACTTTTGAGTTCGTAGATAGATGAGAAGGTCGCCGTACCAAGGATCATCAGAAGCGATGTAAAAGAGATGTTCGTCAGGAAAGTCAGTATTGATGGGGGGACTGGGTGTGTCAGAGGGAAGGGCCGTGACAAGTTTGGCTAGAACAAGGGCCTTCTTACTCTTTGGTGTTGAGAAATCAAGGTCGTATTCCTGAAGGATAACGATCCATCGAGCGAATTTGCCGTTAACTTGGCGATGCCTGAGTAAGTATTGCATAGGGTTGGAATCTGCGATGACCATGGTGGTGCGAAGCAGAATGTAGTGGCGCAGTTTCTGGACTGCGAGGACAACGACAAGAGCGAGTTTCTCTTCGTGTTTGTACTTCAGGGGTGATCCTGAGAGGTTCTTACTGATGTAGTAAATGACGTGTTCACGATTGTCATCTCCGAGCTGGACGAGGACGCTGGCTACTGATATAGCGGATGCTGATACAAAGAGAATGTAGTCGAGATTATAGTTAGGTGCAATGATTAAAGGTGCATTTGAAAGCGCTTCTTTAAGGTCATCAAACGACTGTTGGGCATAGGCGTCCCATTGAAAGGGGATGTCGTGACGTAGTAAGCGGAGGAAACCATGTGCGTGTATGGCGTAATCAGGAACAAAGCGTCTAAGGAAGTTAGCTTTGCCTTGTAGACTCTGTAGTTGTCGTAAATTCCAAGGAGGTGGAATTTCAGTGATGGCTTTGAATTTAAGGGGGTCCACGGTAATATCGCTTTGGGAAATGATAAAACCAAGGAGGCGCCCGACGGTGACACAGAAAACACACTTGAGAGGGTTCAAGCGAATGTTGTACTGACAACACCTTTGAAAGATGATTCGTAAATCATCGAGGTGTTGGGTGCGTTTCTTAGATTGAGCGGTGAGGTCGTCCAAGTAGGCGAGGATGATTGCAGCCAGATCGTGAAAGATGTATGTCATGGCCCGCTGGAAAGTTGTGCCGGCGTTTTTGAGGCCGAAGGGCATGACACGATATGCAAACGTACCCCACGGGGTAATGAATGCGGTTTTATATTGATCCGCTGAGTGGATTTGAATTTGATTATAGCCAGAGAATCCGTCCATAAAGGAAAGAGCCTCGTGGCCGGTGCAGTCATCGATAATTTGATCGATAAAGGGCGTTGGAAAATTGTCTTTAGGACATGCATTATTGAGATCACAAAAGTTGGTGCAAACGTGGATGGTGCCCTGTTTTTTGTCGATGGGTACAGGGTTGGAAACCCATGAAGTGTAAGCGATGGGGTAAATAAAGCCGGCCGTACATAATTTGTCAATTTCGGCTTTGATAGCCGCGGCTTTGGCTGGGTGTAGCGGTTGTTGTTTCTAGCGAACTGGTGTGATGTCAGGCCAGGTGTCGATGCGATGCTCGACAATAGATGGGTCTAGGCCAGGCATCTCTGTGTATGACCAGGCAAAGATATCCCGATATTCTTGGAAGAGGGCTGTATATGCCACGATTTCCTGAGGAGTGCAAGCTGCTCCAATGATGATTTCCTCGACAATGCCATCTTTAATGGAAATGTCGACTTTGATGGTGGGGGAAATGTTGGCCAGATTGCCTTCTTCAAAAGCGTCGGGTGCAGGAATGGGATTGTTGAACCAATCGATAGGCCCAGGTGGGATAAAATCTTTGGTTTCGACTGCGTAAATGGGATTGTGACTAGGAGGCATGAGGGATTTTTGCGGAAGGAAGAGTGCACGATGATGTAGTGCGTCCTAGGGAGAGTCCGGGCATTGTAGCTCTTCCAATATGTCTTCGTCGCATTGGAAATGACGGGAATATAATGGATCATGAGGAGTGATCTTAGTGACAGTGTGGTTGCCCACTGCTAAAGAAACAGAGGGGGTAGTGCTAAGAGAGGGTGAGGGTTCACTCGACATAAACCATATATTGAGGTACTGAGGAGTACCCGTGGTGGTGGGGTGCATAGTCCCCGAAGGGGAGTGAGCAGGAGAGTTGGGTGGGTTACGGGGTAAATCCTCAGAGATGTCATCTAAGAACCATGGAGGCGTTGGGAGTGCCTCGGGCTCGGGAGAAATGACATGAAGATCCGCCAGTGGCAAAGTAAGGTCAATTACCTCTGCTGTGGGTCGGTGCAGCAGGGCCAAGTGACGTTGCCTATATTCTATGATCATAGGACATTGGTATGTAAAATGAGCCAATGAATCGCAAAGGGAGCAAGGGCATCTCATGCGTTCATTGACTGAAGTGGTGACATAGCGAATGTCAGTAAGTTTTGTTGTGGAGGACGTGGCGGGGCGTGGGTTGTTCTGAAAGTCTTGGCTTATGATAGCTAATGCCTGCCGGAAATGAGGTAGGGCTGGACAATGATGGGTGTAATGGCCATACTCAGAACAGATGGCACATGCGAATTTGGTCCTCAGCCCTTTACTACTGGAAGGTTGAGTGGTAGCAGTAGTAATGGGTGGTGTGGGGGTTGGATTGGGGGGAATCAAATTCCGTAATTCCGGTAGTGATGGGCAGTTGTTGGTTTGGTGACCCTCTTTGTCACACAAGGCACAAGGTGGTGGGATGCGCGGAGGAAGTGGAGTTGTGGGCTCCTTTTTCTGTCGCCTACCCCCGACAGTAGCAGGGGGGGTAGGGAGTATGGGGGTAGTGGGGGTAGTGGGAGTGATGACAAGAATCATCATGGGGAGTCCTTCCTGTGGACGAGGGACCATATCAGGTGGATGTAAGTACCACACTGGGATTGCTAACACCATATTTGGTAGTGTGAGCGTTGCGGCTACCTGGAAAGCTTCTATACCGGGTGGAGGGTAAAAGAAGGGAATTTGAGTGAGGGGTCTGGGAACTGTCTCCCAGATGGGATTAGGCCCCTGAGGGGGTGTGGATTCGTGGACTATGGAGGTCGACGAGTTCGCAGGAGGCTCCTGTGGGAGTGATGCTACGACTGTTGAGATGTCAGGAATGACTGAAGCCTCCTGAGGAGGACGAGCATCCTCCTGGAGAGTTTCTTTAGAGGAAATGATGCATACTTGGCTAGGGGGAAGGAGTGATGGTGCTCCATGGTACGTCCCTAACAAGGATGGATCTTTGAAAATACCAGGACCCATCTCGATGAGTGGATATACGTCTTTGTTAGTGTGAATGAGAGGAAGAATGTTATCGAGATTGGCAGATGGGTTAGTCTCGTAATGCGAGACTTGGTCAATGGTCACAATCTTTCCGTTGTGGGGGAACATGATTGACCTAAAGACTGATGATGCCACTGCCTTCATAGCATACATGTAGCTACGTCCAAACAAGATATTGTAATTGAGTTGAGCGTCGATAACTTCAAAGTCAATGAGAATCGTTTTGCCCCCAAGTTCCACGGGGACATTTTGGAAGAGCCCTTCAGGAGACGATGGTCGTCCGTCATAAGCTCGTAATGTGATGGCGGAAGGTATGAGTTCCGGGGAACCAAGTTTCTGCCATACTTTTTTGGACATGATACATGTAGATGCCCCTTCATCGATGATACACCGATGGACGGTGATGTTCCGTATTTTTACTGGTAGTTGAATAGCAACTGCGGCGGGAAGATGCGGTTCGCAGCTATCAAGGTCAAAGGTGATGAGTCGAGTATCGGCGGGGTCAACTGCCCCCAAGGCAGAAAGTAGTGATTTTCGCTGAGTGGGACAAGTCTGGAGTACTTCCAGAACTGACATGGCAGCCGGGGATTGTGCTAAGTCATCTACCAAGCTGTAGTTATGTGCTTCCCTAGCCTGTGGATTGTGCACATTCCTGCGCAAGGGGATGCGAGGGATGCGTAATGGTGGTTCGGCCGAAGGGCGGGGGATCATCAATGGGGGTCCCATAGGTGTAGGTTTTGTCTCTGAAGAGATGGGAGTAGAATCAGCTGTTGTAGGATATTGACGATTGCGTGTTTGCAAAAGAATTTCTTCCTCACTGGTGAGGAGAATTGTTCGCTCTACTGGATTGTTGGGATTATGGTATTGACCCACCTGAGGTGGGGGATGTTGCGTGTCCTGTTGGGTGTTTATGACACCTTGATGTGGGATAGGATTTTGTAGTACGGCGGGAGGGGGTTGTTGCGCATATTGTTGTTGTGCCTGCTACGGCGCAGGTTGCGCTGGGGAGGGGGGAAGGCTCCCAGAGTCTTTCAACCTCTTGAAATCAACAATCTGGGGGAAATTGTGAGTGTAATGACCGTACACACCACAAAGAGAACATGGGTGGATGGTTTTAACATTATTCCGCCCTTGGCATTTGTTGTTATTTCCCCCCTGGGGGTTTTGGTTCCCTTGGTTCGGGTTGCCCCCAGTGGGTGGATGTTGTGGGGGTTGATTCCCGCCTTGACCAGGATTGTTGTTATTCCTGTTCCTTCCTTTCTTCTTGGCGTTGTTCGAAGGGTGAATTGGGTTGGCTGTGTTCAACTGTTCAAAATTTTGGTATTGTTGAGAAGCTGAGGGTTGAAAAAAATTTACCCCCGCATGTGGATGTGGGGGAGCCATGGGTTTTGGAGGTCCAGGAAAAAGAAAATATGGATTTTGTGGTGGCGCCGATCCGTAAGGTACATAGGAAGGTTGTATGCTTTCACCAGTACTATAAGCGGATGTTGAGGGAGTACCACTGGTTGAGGGAATAGGTGGATGTATGGGAGGTGCCGGTGGTGGTCCACTAATGGGTGGAGGTATAGCAACAGGATATGGCTGTTGATAAGGGGGTGGGGGAAAATAAGGAGTGCCCCCATATGCCGGCAGGTATTGAGGTGTTCCATACATCGGTGGTGGTTGGGGTTGTGGACCATGGTGTGTGGTGGCACCTATTAGTCCGTCTGCTGAGTGAGACATTCCAGGTTTGTCCTAGCCAAATGGCACAGGTTTTGGAAGATCAGGAAGTACTGTGTACAAGTATCCTGACTGTGTGTAAATGAGGTCATATTGTTGAGCCTTGCTGATGGCTTCCTCTTCTGATTGTGGGAAGGTGGAAGCTACATCCTTACCAAGGAGAGCGACAAGAGATCTAAGAAACCAATCAAGACATTGCTATTTGGTGGTTTCTGCTTTACACAAACTACGTCGCCTCTGCCACTCATGAATGTGGTCAACAATGTGGGTGGCTGAGGTCTGTTTGAAGTTAGACAGTAGTTCTATGCCATTGTCATGGAGGATGGGTAATTGGAAGAAAGTTAAGAATGCTTTGGCCAAGGATTCAAAGGTCGTATGGGATCCTGATTTTTCTTCGACATACCATTTGGCTGATGGGCCAGTAAGTGTGCGTTGAAATAAGCACAATCTGACGGAATCATCCATAATGCTATTAGAAGAACACCATAGATGAAAGGTCATGACATGATTGGCGGGGTCATCCCCTGCCTTCCCTTCAAACTTTGGTATGTCTGAAGGAAGTTTGGTTGGCATTGCAGGCCATGCGACATCATGCAATATAGGATCATTGGTAAGCTTGGTGAGATCCGGTATGTTGAGAGAGGCCAAATATGGCATCTGTAGTGGGGTAGGAATGTTAGTTCCAGCCATGGTGTGTTGTGAACCTGACCCTTGATGGGGACTAGGTGGGTTGGTGCTCCCTCCTTGAGAGGAAGTGGGTCCCCCACTTCCATGCAAAGGAGAGCGAGTGACTGTGTGACCTTGGGAATTGGAACCAAGTAAGGTAGAACCAAGCAAAGCTGATCCTAAGATGGTAGCACTCACAGGAGTGTGTGAAGGAGGTACCGCTGAGCGGGTACAACCAGATACTCCCCCTAAAATAGGAGGAAGGTTGAGCAAGCGCCGAGAACGACGGGGGTTCTGTGGTTCCCCTATGATGTCAGACTAATTGTGTGAAAAATGTGTGCAACAAGTGGTGAGAGAAATATAGAACCAAGAGTCTTTGTTGTGACTGTCTTTACACAATATATATATCAAAGTCAAACTGTAATCAGATGTGCATCATACATAAATGAGAAAGAAACATATATGTGGGTAAGA
>SNQJ01S0001323.1:111987-189552 GCA_010110895.2 Picea sitchensis
TTCAACTTAGATTTATAAACCAAAGCAAGCCATCCACGTGGCAAAAAGCAAATAAGGGAAAATGATTTTTATCCACCTAAGTGCCTATGTTTGTTTGATTATCCCCTTTATAAGTTGAGGGGTCTAAGTGGTGCAGTATTTAGGGCATGCATATCATCATTCTTAAGAAGGAAAATGATTTTCCCCACATCCAAGACCTTACAATGCAAATTTTAGTTCAGATGCACGGCCACACAACGCATACACAAGCGCACAGAGCGCACGTGCGCTATCAGAATTGAAAGAGAAAGCGCATGCGCGCAGAGAGAAAACACTGCACAGGCACATGCGTGCACGATGCACACCCTTGGGGTGGAATAACCGCGCGTCTGTGACAAAAAACCGAGAAGAAAAATCCGGATGGATTTCTCCCAATCTTCTGGTGAATTGACTGGTTAGCAGGTCGGCAGAGGTCGGTTTGTGAACCTTCAAGTTAATGAAATCAAAAGGAAAGCAAAATGAACCCAAATGAGGGAGGAAATGATACCAACTCCCCAGTATGGTCGCCAATCTGTTTGCACCCAATTCGTCACTAGGTGAGCAAATAAAAGGTGCTTACATGCCCAGTTGGGCTCTGCTAGGCATGACAGTTGTAAAAGGAAAGGTTAGAAAGAGAAACTACAAAGTTATAAACAAGAATTAAACTAAAACAAGCTAGGACTATGAGCATATGAAAAAATGAAAAATAAATACAAATGGACCAATATCACCAATGTATAAGCTGATCTATTGATGAAATCCAAAGGCACAATGAAGAAAGGGGACTTGGGTCCCTTCTTTCTCCAATGGAAGGCTCTTGAGGCCCTCACAAGCTTGCTCTCCTTACAATGAAAAGATGAAAATGTGGGTGAAAGAACTCCAAGCTTATCCACTCAAGGGAGAGGTGGATAGCTCTTGTGAAATGATGCCTATGTGTTCTTGTCAAAGAATGAGTCCTTAACAATCTTGGCAACATAACAATGCATAGAATTCCTTGAGAAAGTGATGGTTATTCATGGATTTTTATAGCCTAGCATTGGGGGATAATGTAACCTCTTTGGAGTGTGAAAAGGGGCTCTTTAGGGCTCAATTAGGTCTTTGACCAGCCCACCACGCGGATTGAGCTCGGATTTGGTGTCAAATCGACTTGGGAGCTGATCCATTAGTGGTTGGGAGGCCGACCAATTTCAATAAATGCGCCGTTTAGCAGGTGCGCGGGTTTTTCGCCCAACAGCTGCGCATCGTGTGCACATGCGTGTATTGTATGTTGCTGTTCCACGCATATGCGCGCGCACCCAGATTCTGTAAAGCACCCTTCAATTTTTGGTCACTTGGTATAGTTTTTGACCCTTTTGCAATGCTGTGGAATTAATCCTGTGCCATGAATGACTTCAGTCCTGTTTTGATGATGCAGAGTTCTTGTCGCCATGTGCGGACGAGATTTCAGTGATAACAAAAGATACAATAAAACTGGTTTTCTATTCAATAAGGAAATAAGCTGAAACTATAAAATGCAGCGGAAAATAAGCTTGCTGGAATGGTGGCGGCTTATCTCTGAGAAGAGATGTGACAACTATGCTCATTCGAAAGAAGATGATTACAATGAGGATATGAAGGCCTTTTTACAATAAAAAAGAATTTCAAAAACCCTAGATATAAAAAAACCTAACCCCAAGAGATGAAGCACTAAAAGTCATGTGGGCCCCATTTGGGTAAGTTAGTACATCAAGTTCCCGGCGTCATAAATTTTGCATATGATCTCTGTTTTAGGTGAGAAATATACCGTTGCAAAGGTATCATAGAGAATATTCATTTGGGGGGATCAATGAGAGACTTTGTCTATCATTGAGAAGATCTATCCCGAAAAACCTTCATTTAGGCCCTCAAAATGGCCCCGGAAGTTAAAAACTGCTAAAAATAGTAAATTGCCAAAATTGCCAGAAACCTGTTTTGAGCTAGTTGGAAAAGGTGGGTGGCTACCGATATCCACCCGGATCACCACAATAGTGAGCTACCAACTTTGAACAATTTCCCAACTTCATGGAACTTCTGTTGGCCTTCACTTTCAAGAATACATGGTCCCCCACTTTAAATTCCTTGTGAGTTATGCCCTTATCAACATAGCTTTTCTGCCTGTCTTGGGTAGCCTTTAAATTTTGTTTTATTTTCAACATTTTCTCCTCCATTTCCCTAAGTAAATTTGTCCCAACCATTGCTCTATCTGTTGGGTTATCCCAACTTACTGGTGTGTTTCACCTTCTACCATAAAATGCCTCAAATGGACTCATCTTTAGAGATGTTTGGTATCCATTGTTATAAACAAACTCTACTAATCGTAGGTAGTCTTCCCATTTTCATGGTTTATCCATCACATAAATCCTCAACATATCCTCAATCACTTGATTCAACCTCTCTGTTTGTCCATCTGATTCTGGATGATAAGATGTACTAAAATTCAAATTTGTTCCATATCCCTTAAATAATCCTTTCCAAAAATTTGATGTAAATTTTGGATCTCTGTCGGAAAGAATCGTCTTGGGTATACCATGTAATCAAGAAATTTCTCTCATATAAATATCAACAATGTTAGCTGCCTTGTGAGTGAGCTTTACTGGAATGAAATGGGCAACTTTAGTAAGCTTATCCACCACTACCATAATAGAATCATGCTACTTGTTTGTTCTGGGTAGTTTGGTGATGAAATCCATGGTTAAAACTTCCCATTTCCACTCAGGAATGGGTAATGGCTGTAGAAAACTAGTTGGGTGTCTATGCTCAACCTTTACCTTTTGACACTCCAAACATTTGGAAATAAAATCAACAACTTCTTTCTTCATTCCTGGCCAATTATATTGTCTCTTGACAACTGCAATATTTTTCTGATACCCTAGGTGCCCAACATAAGGTACATTATGCATTTCTCTCAATATCATATTCTTTAATTCCTGGGAATTTGGTACATAAATTATGCCCCTGTATATGAGAATTTCATCATTTTCTAGCTTATGGTTTTAAATTTTCTGCTGTAAAATAACTTGTTGTAATCTTGCCACTAATGCCTTGTATTGCAAATCTGATTTTGCAAACTCTAAAATTCCATATTTCAAATCTGATTGGTACATGATAATAGTTGTAGCACGTAACTCATGCACTCTTATGCTGAGTGCATTGGCCACTTTGTTCTCTTTCCCTTTGATATGCTTTATATCAAAGTCATATTCATTGAAAAATTCTAACCACCTGCTTTGCCTAGCATTTATAGTTGGCTGATCAAATAAATATTTCAGACCATTATGGTCTGTCCTCAACTCAAACGTTTTCCCCATGAGGTAGTGCCTCCACTTCTTCAATGCATGCACTATGGATGCCAACTCCAAATCATGAGTGGCATAGTGCCTTTCATGCTCCTTCAACTTCCTTGATTCATAACATACAACAAACCCATTTTGACCGAGGACTCCACCAAGTCCTTCTTTACATGCATTTGTGCATACAATGAAGTATTCATTTGGATCTGTAATCCTTATTATTGGAGCACTTGTTAATAATTGATTCAAGTGTTGGAAACTCTTGTCACAATCCAATGTCCACTGAAACTTCACACCCTTCTTTTGCAAGGAAGTGACTAGGTGTGAAATCTTTGAGAATCCTTCAATAAATATCCTATAGTAGCTTGCAAGGCCCATGAATGATCTGACCTTTGTCAAATTCTTTAACGTTGAGCATCCTCTAATGGCTTCTATCTTCTCAGGATCCCTTGCTATCCTATCCTCTGAAATGATATGTCCCAAATAATGAATTTGCTTCTGATAAAATGAGCACTTGCTCAATTTGGCATACCACTGATGCTCCTTTAATATTTGTAATACCAGCCTCAAGTGTTGTTCATGCTCTTCCTATGACTTATAATATATAATAATTTCATCTAAAAATACAATGACAAACTTATCTAAGTATTCTCTGAAAATACCATTCATTAAACACATAAAGACATTTGGTGCATTTGATAACTCAAATGGAACCATTGTGAACTCATAATTACCATACCTTGTTCTGAAAGCAGTATTTCTAATGTATTCTTCTTTAATTCTTACTTGATGATAACCTGACCTAAGATCAATCTTGGAGAATATTTTTGCATCTTTCAGCTGATCAAAGAGGTCATCAATCCTTGGCAAATGGTACTTATTCTTCGCAGTTACCTTGTTCATCTGTCTAAAGTCAATGCAAAGTCTCAATGTCCCATCCTTCTTCACAAATAAAATTGGGGCACCCCAAGGTGACACACTTGGGCATATATACCCCTTCTTCAGGAGCTCTTCAAGTTGGATTTGAAACTCCTTCAATTTTGGTGTAGTCATCCTGTAGGGAGTCTCGAATACTAGAGTTGCTCCAGGCATCAACTTTATGGAGAAATAAATGTGTCTTTTAGGGGGTAATCTTGGTATTTCCTTAAACACATATTCAAACTCTTTTAGGACTACATAATCTTCAATATTTGACACCTTATCTTTAGGTGTCTCTTCCATATGTGCTGCAAATATTTGACACCATTTTTTGTAACATTTCTTCAAATGAAATGCTGAAATTTCTCTGATGGTTACTGCACTGGGAATACCCTTCACTTTCCTTAGGTTCCCTTCCTCATCCAAGAAAATAAATTCCTTGTTATGAAAGTCTAGGATATCATGATGTTGGTCCAACCAATCCATCCCAATTAGATAGCCATAGGAACCTAAAGGCAAGATGTTCAAATCTTCCCTAGTGTTCAATCCATTCATGTCCATAGGACATGACTTAATCATCTCATTAACTTTTTTTTGGCTCCGGTAGCCAGCTGCACCAACCAAGATTTTTCATGCTTGCTTCTTGGAAAATGAAAACTTTCCACCATCTTAGGATCTATATAACTATGAATATCTCCTCAATCAATTATAATAGTAATGGTTTGGTTGTTGATCATACCTTCCACTTCAATCATATGTGGCTGATACTCTACTTGCTTGTTATCCAGGGCTACATAGATCCTTGCTACACTTCTACCCATGTCTTCCATTGTTTCAACTTATTGTACATTGTGAAAAGTCCTCACTTTTTGACCTATGTGAGGACAATCTCTAAAAATATGATCTCCTTTACAACCCCAACATTGAAAAGGTGGTTTCCTTTGAATTTAACCCCCTGTCTCAATCGTTCTGGGTTCTCTAGAAGTTGGCTGTCCCTGAGGACTATTTCCGAAGAATGGTGGCTTAGTTCTCTTCTTCCTTTGATCCATCTTGAATTTCTTCTTGTCTTCCCAAGAGTTTTGGAAAGTTGGCCTTGACTTTAATTGATCATATAGGAATTTAGCTCGCCTTATGGTCTCCTCCAATTTTTTGGGATCATCATGTTGTATTTTGTCACTGATGAATGATGGCAATCCACTCAAATACCTATGAATCTTAACTGTCTCATCCTTGATGAAAGAAACATACTTAAACAGTTCTAAAAACCTTCTTTAATATTCATCTATGGTCATACTCCCAAGCTTGAGTTCAAATAACTATTTCATTTTCTTATCATAATATCTTTTAGTCAAGTATTTCTTTTCAAAATACTTCTTGAATTCCCTCCAAGTAACATTTTTCTCTTTAATGTGCCACACCTACACAAGATGATCCCACCACATGGATGCCTTTCCCTTGAGTTGATAGATGGAAATTCCTCCTTTTGCACGAGAAGAATAATTATGCAATTGAAAATACTTTCTCATTCCCAACAACCATGTCTTTGCATCTTCATCCTTCTTGTGCTCACCATCAAATGTAGGAGGTTTGATTTTGTTCATTTCTCCTCGTAGATCATTCACCCCAGACCCCTTATGATTCCTGACATGGGATGGACTTGATATGCTATGTTCTCTCTTATTGGAATGCCTTGGGGAGTGACAATGATGTCTGCTAACCCTTATTTTTCTTCTTTTCTCATCAGGAGACCCGTGACTTCCCGATTTGCTTGAGCCACTCTCCTTATCCAATTTATTTTCTATTCTGTTCAATATTTGCATTAAATTCATGTTGAAGTCCTCCTTCTGCTCCTTGGATTTCTTAAACCTTTCATTATGATCCTTATGGATTTTTCCATCCTTGTACAATTTTTTAATAGTCTCTACCATATTCATGTTTTCATCTCTTCCTTCTCCATGTCCATTGGAGTTTGTTCCTTCAATGCCCATATGGACATCCATTCCTCTGATCTCATCTTCCTGGATGTAATCCCCCTATGCATCTTCCATTCTTGCGCACTCTGTGATGATTATGATCTGATTTAGTTGTTGTTAAATCTGCAAAATGTGCAGCCAACAAAACTTTGTCAGGCTAACTATTTCAACAATCTCATGAAAATATGAACCATTCTGGTTCAATAATGCATCCAATTTCTTTCTTCCAATTTCCTGAAAATTGAATGTCTAGATTAATTTTCTAGGTAATAATTATATTATATTATGAAATTTCTTTCCAATGCCCACTTCCATGCTCCATTTTGAGTCTTGAGCCAAAATTTATGGTTATTTGAAAATTGTCCATTAATTTTTTCTGTTCACTTTTCAACTTGGTGCAACTCTGCACTGTAATTATGCATTTTTGCACCTACTCCATTGGATTTTTAGTAGGATCTCAATTGGGTTTCTTAATATACATATTTTGGACAGTTTGTCCAAGTTTCACCTCTTTCTGGGTTCCGAGCTACTAGTTATAGCCTGCTGAAGTCCTAGGTCAATTAGTGCTTTTGATCTAGAATGCTACAGGTACCTTCTTTGCCATCTTAAACATTTTTAACATGCCCAAAATTTAAATCCAGCTCTAGGAATATTTTCTATGGTTCAATATATTTCCATATACTACTCCTGTGCCTATATCTGATTCCAGAGCAGAAAGTTATGGCCCTTCAAAGTTAGTCGGGTCTTAAAATTTACCCTCCACTGTTTGTCTTGTAACTTCCTCATAAAATCTCTGTTTGACGGACGATTTACACCATTTGAAATCTCTCTCTAGGATATTTCATTTGGGATGCAGAGACATGATGTTTGAATAGATAAAAACGTTTTTTAGGGCCTCAAAAATGCGCTGCAAAAAGATGACCTTCAAACAGTATAAAATGTCACAGAAATTTGTTGGTTTTTTGTTGTTGTACACCATCCAAACGAATTCACGCGCACAAATTTGAACATGTACACCCATATTTAGCAAGTGTAGCAACACCATAAGGTAGCTCATGCTTTGTGCACCTATAACCAATGTGGATCACTTCTCTGTCACGCCAATAACTGGTGCGCACTACTTTTGTGTCGCGCGCCAATATCCACCGCACACAATTTTGGTTCATGCACTGAAACCTGTTGCGCGCAATTTTTGTGTCGCGCACTAATATTCCGTGCACATTGCACTCTATGCGTTGCACCATGCCAAAGTTTAATACACCCCCACTTCACACCAATACTCCACATGCACCCTTAATTAAATTGTCGTGTGACAACATATACCCACATTGTGTGCGCACCAACAAAATTCCTCTACGCTCTGTCAATACTGTGCACACCACATGCACCATTATTATGTGTGCGCACACCATACGTGACAATATTACACATGCACCACTCAATCCGCATCGTGCAATGATAAATTTAGTGTGCACACATGCACACCAATACTTTCCTTGCATTACCACTCTGCACCGCGCCGCACCAAATTTAAGTGCGAACACTCGCGCGCCAATATTTTACGCGCATTTCCACTCTGCAGAACGCAATGCCAAATTTAAGTGCACAGAACTGCACAACAATATTTTCCACTCATTACCACTTTGCACTGTGCAGTGCCAAATTTAAGTGTGCACACCTGTGCACATTCCTTTTTTTTTTTATGCACACCAATTCCTTGTGAATTCCGCTGCAGAAATTGGGATTTTGCCAAACATTTTTTCCAATTTTCACCATAGATATTCTACAACTATCAAATTTGTTCAATTTCACCCTGATAACACCAATCCAACCTATGCAACAACAAATCTCTGCTGGTTGACATTCCTGGAATGAATTTTTCCCAAACTCAATTCACGAATTGAGAATTTTAATCAACTAATCTCACTCCATCTGTCATGGCTTCCATGTAACTTCAAATTCGACCAATTCTGGGTCTGAATTTTCTATAACAGATACTAAATTAAGAATATCTCACTACTTGGCCAAATTTCTCAATTTTCCCATGAATTTAACAACAGAAATTGGGGTTTTTTCCCAATTCCACGCAATTGCTTCTAATTTTTACCATGGGCGATCTGTAACTTGAAATTTGGGCACTTTGAAATCAATTCTCTATGAAATTTCACTTCAAATCAACTTGCTCGTCTCATTGAGGCTCAGTGTTGAAAATTGGAGCTCTGATACCATATTGTAACATCCCCAACATCCAACTCGGCTATGCCACATAAAATTTCCGAACTATATAAAAATTAAACATATACACATAGAAAATCTTGCAAAACTTTATATATAAAACTTAAAACAAACAATTACATTTTGTAAATGCACAAATTCATACGGAAATAACTGTAAACATATACATGTAACATAGACAAGCATTACTGATAAATATAAAAACATGTATAAACCACACATAGGAAAAACCCATAAAAATAAACACATAAATAATAATGCAACATGTAATTTAACACACAGTTGACACTTATCTTGGTAATAATATCACCAATTGTGTGCAAACCTTCTACAAACCTCCCAGCCTTAGACCACGTTGCTCATCACTCTCAGTAGCAGGTCACCCCCGAGCTGGGACTAGATTCCACCCGGGTAAAGGGATTCCTAACCAGGATGATGTATCTTAGACAACAAGAAAAAATCCATCACAGGTGCCAACTGAAACTAGCAACCTACAATCCTTTATTCCCCACATTCCTATCCCACCCCAAGAAGTGTGCCCCTTATTTTCTCAACAGTCCTTCGACTGCCCCACTTCCTTTCCAGGCTTCAACAACATGTCGAACATGAAGTCTGAGAGCCTTGTAGCTTCATTTTAGCACATTCAGGAATTAATTCCCAACAAGTCTCTCACTTAGAGAGATCTTCTCACGGGCCTAACGACCAACCTCTTAAATCTCCCACAGGCTTGACAACCTGCTTCTTCAGTTCAACTCCTAAGCTAACCAGGTACAGGTACGGGTATTAGTATGGGTATGGGTATGAGTACAGGTACAATGATAGTAACTTTTCCTTAACTTTTNCCCTCCCTAACTAGTGGAGTTTAGTCCCCCATACTCCTTTATCGTGGTCGGTTTACACGTAACGATGTATTATATTAATAATAAGACATATACAAAAATAGGCTCACTGGCCTTTAGCATCTAGGCTCTCCGGCCTAATTCAACGCATAAGCCTCCTAGCTTATAATAACCAACTCACCAACCTATAAAACAAAACATATACACAATGGATCTCTGGCCTCAAAATCGCATGCACTTAAGTTTGTTGCGCACAGTATCCTGGAATGTGCACACTTATCATTTTAATGTACAATACATGTGTGAAATATACCATGGAAGGTGCAAACACAAATGATATCAAACAACTCACCAAATTAAGTACATTTTCATTTACATTTACAGTTGGGATTCGGCCTAGGGGTATTACATTTTCCCTAGAAGGCAACCCTTTTTTATGAGGGAATTGTATTGCAACTATGTATGTGTGTGATTACTGTATTTCGAGAGAGGAGAATGTGAGAGGAAGAAGAGGAATCTACAATTATTGAACTATAGGTTGCATTCCTTCATTTTGCTAGATAATAAAAAGGAAGGGCCTGGGAATTTCTTTGGTGGACGTAGCCCACACTGGGTGAACCACATATATCCGTGTATCTATTGTATTGTGTATATTCTATGTTTTATTTTATTTCTCCACGATCCTGTTTTTCTAACAACTGGTATCAGAGTGAAAGGTAACTCGTAGGAAAAGAGGGTTCCTGGTTTGAGTGGGAGAAATGGCGAAAGATGGAAAGTTTAGGGCCAAGAAATTTAATGGCCAAAACTACCAGTTATGGAATATGTAGATGGAAGATTATTTATATCATAAGGATCTTTTCCTACCATTGGGAGGAATATCAAAGAATCTGATGACCATGAAGGACGAATAATGGTATGCTCTTGACATAAAAGCACTAGTAACAATATCACTGAGCCTAGAAGTGTCGGTGACTTTAAATATTTCAAAAGAAAAGACAACGAAGGAGCCGATGGAAACATTAGCTAAACTGTAAGAAAAAACTTTGAAATCCAATAAGGTATTTCTAATGAAGATATTATTTAATATGAAGATGTCAGAAGGTGGGTCTGTTGCAGATAAATTATAATTTAAATGAATTTAATACGGTTACTAATCAGCTAAGTTCTATAAAAGTGGACTTTGATGATGAGGTCAGGGCTCTTCTAATCTTGTGCTCATTGCCAAAAAGATGAAACAACTTGGTCATGACTGTAAGAAACTTTGTCTATGGTTCAAACTCTCTAAAATTTGATGATGTTGTTGATGTTATCCTTAGTGAGGAAATGCGACGGAAAATCACAGTTGATACATTAGGTAATGCATTAATTGTGGAGAACGGGGGAAGACAAAAGGATAGAGGAAAGGCCACAGGGAACCATGGGAATTATAGGAAGGGTAGATCCAAATCCATATTGGGAAATATAAAGTGTTGGAATTGTGGGAAGAAAGGACATCTGAAGAAATACTACAGATCTCCAAAGAAACAAAGAGATGGACAACAAGAGAAAAATCAAGAAGAAAATGTAACAGGTGATGTGTTACAAGATGCTTTGATTCTTTCTGTGGATAATATTTTTGAGTCTTGGATAGTAGATTTAGGGGCTTCATTTCATGCCACACCCCATAGGAAACATTTTCTAGATTATGTTCAATGTGATTTTGGACAGGTTCATTTGGGTGATGATGCACCATGAAAAATTGTTGGAATGGGAAAGGTACAAATAAAGAAAAAGAATGAAAACCAATGGTTGTTGGAAGAGGTAAGACATGTTCTATATCTAAGGAACAATATAATTGCAACTAAGAAGTTGGAAAGTGAAGGTTGTATATATATATATATATTTACAGATAAGGCATGGAAGGTCACCAAAGGAGTAGATACAACATTTTGGCATCATAAGATTAGACACATGATTGAGAATATGATGTAGATACTTAACAAAAGAAATTTGTTTCTAGATATTAAAGAAATTGAATTGGATTTCTGTGAGCACTGCGTTTATGGAAAATAGAAGAGAGTCAAATTTCTCAGAGTTGGAAAGGTAAATAAGAATGAAAAGTTAT
Organism: Picea sitchensis; assembly: GCA_010110895.2. Lineage (NCBI taxonomy): Eukaryota > Viridiplantae > Streptophyta > Pinopsida > Pinales > Pinaceae > Picea > Picea sitchensis. The sequence continues at coordinate 123,383 of SNQJ01S0001323.1, forward strand.
AACTTGTACATACAAATGTATGGGGAACAACTCAAGTATCATCTCTTGGTGGATCTCATTATTAGGTTACTTTTACTGATAATGCAACTAGAAAAACGTGGGTTTATTGCATTCGAAAAAAATATGATGTTTTTGATACTTTTAAGAAATGGAAAGGTTTGGTTGAGAATGAAACAGGAAAAAGGTTGAAGTATCTCAGATCAAACAATGAAGGTGAATATTGTAGCAAGGAGTTTGATGATTATTGTTCATACCATGGGATTCATAGAGAGAAAATAATTCCAGGAGAACCAAAAGAAAATGGTGTGTCAGAAAGGATGAACAAGACAATCATGGAGCGTGCAAGGAGTATGAGATTGGATGCTAGGTTTCCCCTACCGTTTTTGGCAGATTATTTTTGGCACAAGGGAAAACCCTAGGTTCAAATCTAACATCGCACCAACAAGCCCTAACTACTAGCCCTTTCGGCAATACCTGCGGAGCAGATGCAATCTCACCCGAAGTAGCAATAGGGTGTTGTAGGACACATGTGTCTACAACCATAGGAAATGGAAAGTGATTCCAAAACACAATGAAAAACAATCTAGATATTCTTTACCATTCTTATGCCCACTTCGCGAGGCTAAATATATCTCTTATCTCTAACACAACATTACAATAAGAATATATCAGACAACATCAACCACAAAGACAATAAGATATACGTGGTTCACCCTCTCCCTAGGGTTACGTCCATAGAATTGTGTTTCTTGATTTATTATATGAGAACATATAGTTCTATATGCGCAATTAGCTACAGATCTTTCTCTTTCTCTCTCTTTCTCTTCCCTCCCTGTGCACCCACCTGCAGGGTTGATCTTCGCACCCAGCTGAAGATCCATAATACAGATTCAATATTGCTCTCAACAATAGTAATAACAACAACAACGAACAAATACCAACAATGAACAACCCTATCGACTCTTCTAGAACTTTATTTATACATTACATGACTCTCAGACAACCTTAGACCAAAGTTTGGGTGTCAAAACCCTAGATCCAAAACCCTAGGTGATGAAACCCTAGATCCTTATGACCCACATTTTCAGGAATTCACAAGCCTATCCTTCCTTCTTATTTGTGAGGTGCTCCACAACATCCATTGGTGTCTTTTTCAGCTTGCTGAGTTGTCCACGATCCATCTTCTTTGCTTCTCTATCTTCCTTGATCTTCTCTTTGAACGACTAGCTTTTCCTTTCCTCATTCCTTCGTTTATGCTTCTTTAACCACTTCGGCCCTTCCTCGGTTTGTGTTCCTTCTCTGCAGTTCATACTTTGTCTTTCTTCTTCCTGAATCCTTCTTTTCTTCCTTGATATATAATCAAGGGCCAATAGGCCCCCAACACTCACCTGTGACTCGTCCCAAGTCATTGCAGGGTTGAATCCTTCTGTATCACTTTGAATGAAGACTGCGCGGAGAAGCCTGTGATTTCTGCCCTGTCCCTCCCCATCTTGTGTAGACTGTCTTTTCTGTGTCGGGTACCTAGTTTCAACTGCACTTGGTACCTAGACCCATCTTCTTGTGATTTTACTAAGAGCTGTGAGGCAACTGGTTGTCATAATATAGTTTCAACCTGCTCCCGTTCACTAAATCATCCTTCCATTCTCCCTTAAGGGTCTTCAATTGCGCAACTCCTTCTTCTATAACATAGGAAACCTCAAATGGTCCAAGCCAATGTGTCCTAAACTTCCCTGGATGATTCATGAACTTGCTATCATATAAAAATACCAAATCTCCTTGCTTAAATGCTTTCTTCTTGATATGTCTATCATGGTAATCCTTTTCTCGTTCTTTTTGTACCTGCTGATGAAATCCTACAATAAACCTGTCTTCTTCTGGTTCCATAAACTGTGCGAGCTTGTCTTGGAAAACGCCTGTGTCATCCATACCTGTAAATGCTGCAATTCTTAAATTAGGAACCAAATATTCGATAGGTACCACTGCTTCCAAGCCATATACCAACTTAAAGGGAGTCTGTGTAGTTATCTTTTTGTAAGTAGTTCTATAATCCCATATTACTGCTGGAATTCTCATATCCCAATCATTTTTGTTAACACTACAAATATTAGTCAACGTTGTCTCCAAAATCTTATTGAAAGCTTCGACTATGCCATTCGCCTGTGGGTGGTATGGAGTGCTCTTCTGATGGTGAACTTCAAATTCTTGAGTCAAGGCTTCAATAGTTTTGTTGATGAAGTGTGTGCCTTGATCACTCGTGAGGATCTTCAGGCATCCAAATCTGGTTATAATATCCTCAAAGATGAACTGCACAACTGTGGCTGCACTATAGTCCTTAACTGTTCTTGCTTCTACCCATCTGGTCAAATACTCTGTAGCAGTGATAATGTATCGAGCTCCTGTGTGATTTCTTGGTAGGTTAATAGGTCCCACAAAGTCAATATCCCATTTTTCAAATACTTGTAATGTTAATTGCGGTGCCAAAGGAATTTCATCTCTTCTAGAAGGCTTCCTTACTCTTTGGCATACATTGCAGGCTCTTTAGTAGTCCTTAGCATCCTTGTGTAAAGTAGGCCACCAGAGGCTAGCTCTAAGGACCTTTTGCACTATTTCTTTCCTTGCATAATGTCCTCTTGCGATGCCTTCATGTGCTTCTGCCAGAATCAATGGTATTTCTGCCTCCATAACACATCTCCTCAATATCTCATTTGGTACCATCTTATATAACTGTCCAATTATAAGTTGAAAGTCAAGAGCGCAGACTACCAACTGTTTCTTCTAAATAATTGTATATTTGTGAGGTACCATTCCTGTGGACAGGAACTGGACTATATCAACGAAGTGATCATCGAATTTTCTGATGGCCAACAACTGTTCATCTGGTAGTGTATCCTCCAAGCTAGTAGGTTCCTCACTATGTTATAACCTGGATAGGTGATCAGGTCCTTTATTCATTCTTCCTGGCTTGACCACAATCTCAAAATCATACTCCTAAAATAGTAGTATCCATATACATATTCTCCCCCCCAACACTGGCTTGTTGACTAAGTACTTCAATGCAAAATGATCAGTGAACATCTTAAATTTTCCTCCCAGAAAATAGTGTCTAAACTTCTGCAGTGCATATACCATAGCCAAGCCTTGTCTCTCAGTGGTAGTATAGTTCCTTTCAGCTATAGAAAGCTTCCTTCTAGCAAAGGCTATAGGGCGGTCAGTGTCTCCTGCTCTTGGATTTGTTAAGACTGCTCCTATGAAATGGACAAAGCATCGACATGAAAATTGAACTCCTTACTCCAATCTGGAAAGACCAAGATAGGCACAGTGACCATTTTCTGCTTTAATGTGTCGAAGCTCTGTTGGCATTTTTCTATCCATTGGAACTTACTATCTTTCTTTAATAGCTTTTCCATAGGTGTTATTTGTGCATAACCCTTAATAAACTTTCTATAATACCCAGTGTGTCCTAATGCAATGCACAACTGTTTAACCGAAGTAAGGGGGGTAGATCAATAATGATAACAATCTTGGAAGGATCTACCAACAACCCCTTCTTACACACGATATGCCCCAACAACTCTCCAAAGGGTGAAAATAAAATACATTTTTTCAAATTCAGGGCAATCTGACATTGCTTGCACTTATCTAACATTTATCTCAAGCATTCAATATGATCCTTCATGAGGCTAAAAACAGTCCAATCATCAAAGTATGCTTCCAAGAAATTGTGTAATAAGTCCTTAAATTCTTCGACCACCACCCTAGAAAAGATGGTTGGTGCATTATTCAAGCCAAAAGGCATCACAGTGTATTGAAAAGAACCCCATTCTATTGCAAATGTGGTCTTATGTCGATCTTCCTTAGAAATTCTGATCTGGTGATAGCCTGAAAATCCATCTGTGAATGAGTAGACCTCCTGTCCTCCTACATTATCTAGAACTTCATCAGTAAAGGGTGTAGGAAAGGGGTCATGTAGGCATGCATCATTCAGTTTTATTAAATCTACACAAATTTTGATTTCTCCTAAATTCTTATCTTGGACCACCATAGGGCTGATCCATTCAGATTCTTCAACTGGTTCTATGATTCCTTCTTCATTCCCCCCATGGGCCCTTTAATGCCCTTCATGTCTGTGAACTTGGCTGGAAAAAAATCTTGATATTCATGCAATAGTTCTACGATCTTGCTAATAGTATCATCATCCCAATAGTCTCCAACATTTGCTAACTTAGGTGTTTTCTCTATTCCAATATTAACCTTGTTAATTTTAATGGGTTTCCCAACAAAAGATAATTCGATCCCTAGCCCTTCTATGTGATCCAGGTGGATATCGGTGGCCACCCACCTTTTTCGACTGGCTCAAAACAATTTTCTGGCAATTTTGGCAATTTACTATTTTTAGCAGGTTTTAACTTCCGGGGCCATTTTGAGGGCCTAAATGAAGGTTTTTTGAGATCTAGGTTCTCAATGATAGTAGAAGGCATGATTGATCCCCCAAAATGAATCTCCTCAACGATACCTTTCCAACGAGCTATCACACGCCTAAAACGGAGATCGTATGCAAAAGTTACGACCCCGGGAAGTTGATGTACTAACTTACCCAAACGGGGCCCACATGACTTTTGGCGCTTCATCTCCTAGGGTTAGGTTTTTGGATGTCTATGAATTTTGGCATTCTGGTCTATTGTAAAAAGGCCTCTAGAGCCTCATTGTAATCATCTTCTCACGGATGCGAGTAGCAGACACATCTCTTCTCAGAGATAAGCTACCAGCGCCCTAGCTAGTTTATTTCCATTCTGTCTGTAAGCATATTTCAGTCATTTGTTATTAATGAAATGAAGTCTTATTTCCGCTGCATCTCTACCTTTATGTGTATTTATGTATTTCATTGTGTTCCTACATAAATCTGGATCACTATGTCTCTTTGTACCTCAATTTCTAGAATGTTTACATCTCTCAGGTCATCGTCCTCATCGAAATTAATTTGTAACAAACCTGTAACTGCTGAAGAGGCGCAGTCCATTCATATTTTTCTTGGTCAAGAGGGGGGTTAGGTGCCTCCTCAAATACCTTCTCTCTTATGATTTGTAAATATTGATCTTCTGTAGGGTACCAAATTTCAAATAATAAGGTAGCTATAAAGTTCTGAGTCATACCGTACCAATATGTAGTGACGAAGTGTAGTTCTTCTTGAAGATACCAGTTGATAGGTGTAGTGTCCATTGTGTTAATGAACTTATGCACCCACTGTTATTTAGGAATATTTCTCCAGGCCTCCTCACAACTTCGCATGTGGTCCTTAGGACAACTATGACCTGTGTATCGAACTTCACATCCTTCAGCTTGGTTTGATAAGAACACTGTGAGTAAGGTGCGACATTATACCCACTCTGCGGTGTTCTTCTTGTTTTTCCCCCACCATCTAGCTGGTGTTGCTTTCAATGCTTCATCCAGTGCCAACATCCTTTGTTGTACGGGTACAATTTTCTCAAATTCAGCTAGAAATGTCTTTAAATGATTCAGCCCATCAAATGTAGGGAGATTACTTACTTCTATGCCAATCCAATGAACTGCTTTGGTCAATATGGCACGTCTCCATGTAGAGACTTCATACATTCTGTTATGCTAGTTCCTAATGCTTCCTCTGAATATGATGAACATGCACTTTCACTTCGCCAACTTAGATTTCCATCTGTTGTGGGATTAATATAATCCTACTGTCTTTTTGTCAGTTTGTATATGTTTTCTAGCTCGTAGGTGCGGTATTCTTCTCTTATCGGTTCTGTGTATCTGCGACCTTCATCAGGGTCGAGAGGTGCAATGACCTTAAGGCCATTACCCTCAAATTTCATTCTTCTCTTCTTTAGGTCAACAACAGTTGAATTGTTGAAATCCAAATCAATTCCTAACGACGCAGGATAAGGACAAATATCATCAACAATCTCAATCACTTCGAAGTCTGCAAATGTTCTTAAGACATCTATGTCTACATGGACATGCTCTAGACTTCTAAAGGGGCTCATCACCTACTGATTAGACATCCTGATTAGCCATCCTGAGCCTAATAGGAGAGTAAATCAATCTAGGTTTTCCCATCAGTGCCCAAGTCTACTTCATCATAACATATACTTCTGATCCCAAGTTGAGGACCACATAGTCCACATCCTAGTATCCAATCTTAGCACTAAGGTTCAATTCCTTGTTTTTCATTTCTTCCTTGATCCTTGATTCACAACTCTACTTAGCATAGGGTCTATCCTCCCAATTTCATACTGTCTTACTAGGTGTTGTAGCTCATGCACAACTTTTTCATCTTTAATCAAATTTATACACGTATATAAGAAGTCCATGAACTTACTTACCTCTTTTCCTTGTTTAGATAGAGCAGATTGATCAAATGATGGTGGCATTTCACATTCCCTGACTTCTGGTTGTGCCCTAGAAGAAGAAGCTTATTCTCCTAAAAATTCTCTCCTTGCTTCTTCAAAAGTATGCCTCTCTCTCCTTGGATCAAACAACTGTGCCTTCTCTACAACTCTTCTGATCCCTGATCCTTCTATAGTATTTCCTGGAGTCACCTTATATTCTCCTGTAACAACGCCTCCTCTAGTAATAACAACAAATCTAGGGTCCTCACTGTGAGGTTCTGCTGATTTTAATTGGAATTGTTGGTTTCCCCCTCGTATCTCTTGAAGTTTAGCTATAAACACTGGACACTCTTCGATGACATGATCAAATGAATTACAGTAGTTACAGGTAGTACAAGGGTTCTGGAAATCCCTTGCCAAATGTCTAGGTTGTGCGCAGTTATAGCAAATGATATGACCTCTACCTCGACCCATACCTCCTCCTCGTCCTCTTCCTCTGAATCCACAATGAGGGTTGAAATTTCTTCTTCCCTGGGAGTTGAACTGCACATTATTTCCTTCTTTCTGAGCTTCTCCTTGAATTCTATATATATACCTTGATATTTCATGCATGAGATCGTAAGACCTACAATCCTTCTCGTCATGCCCCACAAATTTACAGAATGTGTAGTAAATATTGGTGGGTGTCTGGACATATTTTTTCATGTAATAACATTCACCAGGTTGGTGTCTAGTTATAAATACCTCAAACCAGGGTAAAATAGCCTTCTTCAAAGGATTAGGTTCTCTAGGGGCCAAGTATTCATGAAATAGGGGACAATGCTCTTTGTCACGACCCTCTGATTTACATCTGAGACACCATATATCTTTTCTTTTCTCTTTTCCTTTATCTTTATTCATATCTTCCACCTGTAAAGATAAGCTAGTTAACTGATTCAAAATATGACTCATAACTAGACTGGATTATCATACAGGGGCTGCTTTTAGTTTCATGGAAATCTCTAGAGATTCAACCTGCGAAGTGACCTTCTGTTGCATCAGAGGAACTCTGATATGTGGCATGAGGGCAATGATGAACCATTATTTATTCTGTTAATCTAGAATATGAAAACTTAAATGGCCTGTCAAGGTCTTAAACCTCTTTTCAAACTCCCAAACGGGTTCAATTACCTTCTGCTTGATCTCCTTCAACTCTGTAATATAGTGTGGCTCCGACTTAGGCTTCTTGAATTCTGCACTCAACACGGTATTGATGTCACTCAACGGTTTCGGTTGTGCATATCTTGAGACAAACTTCATATACCAGCTCAGTGCGTGATCTCTCAAGGTAACGCTAAACTGAGCTCTCTTAATAGTTTCGTCGGTGACTTGCTTAATTATCCATATAACTTCGCATAAGAACCAATGCTGGTCAAGATCTTCAGATCCATCTCCTATGAATATGGGTAACCTCATTTCATGTGCCATAGATCTTCCTTGGTTTCTTGATTGAGTATGTACAAAAATAGTCATAACAATACTTTGATTTCTTTGACTACTCTGGTTACTCTGGTTTCTTAATGCTGCTAAAACAATAGGAGGAGTAATAGTACTTACTTCGATAGTAGGCACAGTTCCTAAAATTTCTTGTTCTTCCCAGTGAAGTTCCTTAGCCTCTACTTCTTCTGTTCTTGTGGACTCTGAATACTCCTCTTCTGTTAGATATACTTCTTCTCCACTATATAATCCATCGTCTCTGTAATTTTTCTTAAACAGGTTCGCAAGAGGAACCTCTCTGAACGATCTCCCACTACGCGTGTGTCCAACCTCTGTGTCACTGTCGCTGACCGAATTCTTGAACATTCGCTTCACTGTATCTTCAGGATATTCTTGTCATGCAATAGTATCTTAATCTTTAGCTTCAAGAAGTGTAGGAACTTTCCCCTAGGTCCCTTAAAGAAAAACCTCTCTGCTTGACTATACGATTCTACTTTGTCAATAGAAAAATCAGTAATGTACCCTCCAATAGTGCTATCAAACCAGAGATCCACTTATCTAGACACAACGTTATCGACTCTCTTGACTTTCTCGATCAACACTCTTGTCCAAACCATAGGTGGTCTAGATATGATCTCAAACTGAGTGTCTGCTAATCTGGCTAACGACTCGTACAACTCCTTATGAATTCCTCCAAATAAAATCTCATGCACATTAGTAAAGATGTACCTTCCCAACCAGTCTTCTGTAATAATGCTAGGGTTCTTGTTCTGAGATTCGACAAAGTCCTTTTCTTGTTCTTATATCCACTTTTGAATCTATGTCTTCGATGGAAACCACTTTGACATTCCCTCAATAAGATCCCAATCTAGGCAACAAAACCATTTGTTGGCATAGGGGAAGACCTCGGGTTCAACTCTAACAACGCACCAACAAGCCCTAACTACTGGCCCTTTCGGCAACACCTGCAGAGAAGATGCAGTCTAACTCGAAGTAGAAATAGGGGGTTGTAGGACACACGTGTCTACAACCAGAGGAAATGAAAAGTGATTCAAAAACACAACGCAAAACAATCTAGATATTCTTTACCATTCTTATGCCCACTTCGCGACTAGATATATCTCTTATCTCTAACACACCAATGAAATAACAGTATATCAGACAACATCAACCACAAAGACAATAAGATATACATGGTTCACCCTATCCCTAGGGATACGTCCACAAAACTGTGTTTCTTGATTTATTAGATGAAAACATATAGCTCTATCTGCGCACTTAATTGCAGATATTTCTCTTTCTCTTTCTTTCTCTTCCCTCCGTGTGCACCCAACTGCAGGGTTGATCTTCGCACCCAACTGAAGATCCATATTACAATCTCAATATTGCTCTCAACAACAATAATAACAACAATAAATAACAATGACCAATAATGAACAACCCTCTTGACTCTTCTAGACCTTTATTTATACATTACATGACTCTCAGACAACCTTAAACCGAAGTCTAGGTGTCAAAACCCTAGATCCAAAACCCTAGATCCAAAACCCTAGGTGACGGAACTCTAGATCCTTATGACCTGCGTTTTCAGGGCTTCGCCAGGCTGTCCTTCATTCTTGTCCGTAAGGTGTTCCACAACACCCATTGGTGTCTTTTTCTGCTTGCTAAGTTCTCCACTGTCCATCTTCTTTGCTGCTTTATCTTCCTTGATCTTCTTTTCCAACGGCTAGCTTTTCCTTTCCTCATTCTTTCTTTTCTTCTTCTTTAACCACTTCGACCCTTCCTCGGTTTGTGTGCCTTCTGCACATTTCATACTTCATCTTTCTTCTTCCGGAATATTCTCTTTCTTCCTTGATATATAATCAAGGGCCAACAATTCTATAGATACGACTGTTTACTTAATAAACATAGGATATTCAAGCTCTTTGGATGGTGGAATTCTAGAGGAGGCATGGATAGGTAAAAAGGTAAACTATTATTTTTTGAAGACTTTCGATTGTGAAGCATTTGTCCATATTGATAAAGAAAATAGAACAAAGCTTCAGGAAAAATCCAAGAAGTGTACCTTTATTGGATACAATGTTAATGATTTTGGTTATCACTTATGGGATTATGAAAATCAAAAAATCATTAGGATTAGAGATGTCATATTCAATGAGAAGGTGATGTACACAGATCAGTTGCAAGGAAAGATACAGGAAAAATAAAAACCAGAATACACAGCGCTTGATGAGATCACTGAAAAATAAATTCCAAAGGTATGAGAAAATCAAAATGTTCAACAATAGAAGCAACATGTACCTCAAATTCCTGCAAGTGTTTTTAGAATATCTACCAGGTTAAGTAGACCCCCTGAACGATACTCTCCTTCATTGTATTATTTATTGTTGACTGATTCTGGTGAACCAAAAAGTTATGAAGAGGAAATGCAGGTAGAAACTAAAAAGAAGTGGGAGAAAGGCATGAAAGAGGAAATGGAATCCTTGGTAAATAAATAGACTTGGGACTTGGTTCAGTTTCCTGCAAGAAAAATAGCATTTTAGAATAAATGGGTTTACAAGTTGAAGGAAGAAGATGGAGGAAAAAGATGGTACAAGGCTAGACTTGTTGTAAAGGGGTTTGCACAAAATAAAGGTATAGATTTTGATGAAATATTTTCTCCTGTTGTTAAAATGACTTCAATTAGGACTATTTTAAGTCTTGTGGTAGTAGAAGATTTTCATCTTGAACAGTTAGATGTAAAAACAACTTTTCTCCATGGGGGTTTGGATGAAGAATTTTATATGCAACAACCACAGGTGTATGAGGTCAAAATGAAGGAAAATTTGGTATGCAGGTTGAAGAAGATCTTGTATGGCCTAAAGAAATCTTCAAGGTGGTGGTATTTGAAGTTTGACAGGTTTATGACAGAACGAGGTTATAGTAGATGTCATTTTGATCACTATGTTTATTTTAAAAGACTAGAAAATGGAAGCTATATTATATTGCGATTGTATGTAGATGACATGCTTATTGTGGGGTATAAAATCCAGTATATAAATGTGCTCAAGAATAAATTAGCCAATTCATTTGCGATGAAAGATTTGGGTGCTGCAAAGAAAATCCTCGGTATGAGAATAACAAGAGACAGGAAAAATCGCAAATTGACACTGTCTCAGGGTGAGTACATAGAGAAGGTGTTGGAGAGGTTTAGAATGCAGAATAAAAATCAGTTAGTACACCTTTGGCCAGTCATTTCAAATTAACCAAGGAAATGTGTCCCAAGACAAAACAAAAATGAAATAAAACTTAAAAACATGTAATTAACCCACATAAAAAAATATTTAAAGAGAATAATTCATACAAATTAAAATATGTAGTTACGTACCTCATTGACCAACACAACATTTGTATCATCCTTCTTCTGTATCTTCTTCTTCTTCATCCAACTCGACATTTGTATCATTATCTAGTTCAGAAACAATTTTGAAAGGATTTATGATATCATCATCATCATCAATGTCATTTTCGAGCATATCCTTCATCAATATCATCATCAAGAACCGATGCATTGTCTCCTACGCCTGGTTCAACTTCTCCATCTTCTTCATCTGTCGACCCATATTCTTTCTGCTATAGCTCTACATCATCTTCTTCTTCAATATCATCTTCTTCATCTACAATATAATTTACTGGCCTTCCTCTTGGATCATATCTAACAACAAATGACCAATCCCTCTTAACTGGAACCTTTGAGTAAAAGACTTGTTCACATTGACTTGGAAAAACATAGCGGTCATTTGTTTTTAAAAAAATTGTTGTTTTAATCATCGAAAATATGTTGGCATGTTGAATAACAGTTCTTTCCTCATCATGTTCATGCATTCATGACCTATACCATTTGACATCGAATAGAAATAATTTGAAAGAATTAAAGTCACACTCAATTATATAATTCAAAAACCCATAGTATCTATTTTCAGATTCTCGAGGACGTCTGTCACTCCTAGAGGAAACATTAGTGACCTATAATATTGTAGTTATCCCACTATCAGGAGTTTTTTTGGTTTCATCCAACTGTTTGGTGCAAAATTTACGACCATTGCACCACATAGCCTTGTGGTGTTTCAACTGTAATATGCTAGACATGTAAAAGGTGCATTGTCAAGTAATAATAAACAAATTTATATAACTTAGAAAGTATAATATGAAAAAAACACACCTATACTCACATTAATATAATATAAAATAATTGAATAAAACAGGTGAATTTTCTTGCCTTTCCATCTTTTAAACAATATGCTAAATCTATTTCCCTGTGTGTAACATCAGAATCTCCATTACGACGAGATTCTCTAACCAATTCATACAGTTCTTTCCATGATAACCTACCACCATGACATTCTTTACATCTATCAATCGATACCTTCAGCCAATCAAGATTGTTTGCAATGTATAAATGTAGTGCATCCCAATCTTGAGCAACTGATCGATCAAAAAATCACAATTCACCAATATTAAATATTAGTTATAACCATGGTAAATATTAATAAATGATGAAAGAATAAATATTAAATGAGTATGATCATAAAAAAAAAAGACGAAAAATTTGTATTTATCAAAAATATCCACAATCTAATTACCTCTCACTTTCTTCATTGTACCTTTCCCCAACAACTGCTCCCTTTTAAATTTTTTTGATGGAGTTCACATCCCAAATGCAATCCACTGCATGCATAGCTTGAGCTGCTAATTTAGGAAGATATTGACTAATATACACCATGGATTCATTTACCATATATCCCTCCACCATAGAACCCTCAGGATGTGCTCTTTGTCTAACCAAAGCCTTAAATGATTTCAAGTACCTCTCCACCATCCACATTGACCTTGTGTGTATAGGTCCACACATTTCAATCTCCTCAACTTGGTGTATGAGGTAGTGTTCTTGTACATTGAAAAATGATGGAGGTAGATGCTTCTGCATTTCACACATTAGCCGATGAATTTATCTCTTCCAATAATAAATACTTTATATCATCTTCATGGATTTCTTTCAATGACAACCATCTACAGATCATGACGCAAGAAAATAATATGTTTCAACAAAACATATAAATACATATTACATTGCAAGTAAAACACATGTCATTAATTACAACAAAAAAATGATTTTTTTTTTTTGCATATATATTGTAGCTACTTACCTCATGTATTTTCCAAGATCATATATAACTTGTTTGACGTTGTTTTCAAATTCGTTTGGGAGAGATAGAGGTAGAACATACTGTAACGATAAAACTGAATCGTTACTTGTTCAAAACTAGACAAAAAAATAAAAATCTCAAAAAATGTATACGACCAATATATAAATATGAATACTAAAATGATTAATTACCTTAATGAAGGTATTCCAATCATGTTTTTTTACCCCACCAAATTCACCTTTCTTCATTAAGATATTCTTTGTGTTTAAACAAAAACCTGTGGGAAATTTAATTTTTTGAATGACCTCTTTTACACCATTGCTTTTCTACTCTGTTAATAACCATGGAAGGTTATTTTGGTCTCCATCGTTATTTGATCGGATTACACTTTTCATTTCATGATTGGCTCCCCGAATTTCATTACAAATTTTGACAATTTTTTCTTTATCCCTCCTGCCATCTATGATTCGCCATAATGTTTCTGTCACATTTTTCCCGATATGCATTGTATCAAGTAAATGAACTATTTTTAGGTCCTTATAGTAAGGAAACCTCATGAATTGATTGGGATAACATTTTATTCCTCGTGGAAGCCCATTATTACTACCTTCACGATGACGACATTGATGAAGCATGAAAAAAATCAGAACACTATTTATCAAATGCGGCAAAATAAAATGAATAATTAAAATAAAATTTCAAAACATGATTCCATTTACGATACATAAAAAAAATGTGTACCTCGAGGATTAATTCTGTCATATGCCCACTTCCATAGGCGAGGTGTCATTCTTTGTGGTTTTAGTCTAGTCTCTTGTTTCCCATTGAAAATATCTTTTTTTCAGTAGTACGATACTTATGGTTCTTAAAGAGGAAGTGTCTATACTCATCAAACACCTCCTTTCCTAAACTTTTTGACAGATGAGATTTCATCTTAGGACCACAAATTGGACATGCAAATTTACCCTTTGTTTGAAGACCTGCAACAGATGAATTAATGTGAATTATTAATATACAAAATGATTATTTAAACAACATGCATGATTTATTCAATTAATTATATACTATTCAACTGTGCAATATGGAACGTTACATACCAAAAAAATGCGTTAGTCCCGGGGCATCATGAATTGTCCATAAAAATTTTCCACAACATTGAAATCTCTTCTACCCAATTTCTTTACATATGTCATACATAGTGATGCCCTCCCATAACTTTAGTAGCTCATCGATAAGAGGATCAATATACACATTCATATATTTAAATTGGTACTTACCTAATTGTTTGAAATTACATGAAATTACTACCATGGTATGTATATATACATAAATAAATAAATAAAATATGTTATGCAAAAAAATAGAAAAATGAAAAATTTAAATTTGAAAAATTAATGTAAACAACTACCTGGAATAATCATTGTCAACATTATGTTCTCCCTCTTTATTGACATCCAAGGAGGAATGTTATTGTTGATAAAAAAAATAGGCCACACTGAGTAAATAGACCGAAGATCTCCAAATGGATTAACACAGTCAGTTGCTAATGAAAGCCTAACATTACGGGGTTCATTTGTAAATTCTGGCCATTTTGCAGCAATTTCCTTAAACGCATAACCATCTGCAGGCATTCTAAGAACACCATATTCAATTCTCTTTCGTGCATGGTAATCCATAAACTATGCTATTCTTTGGCACCTGAACAGTCGCTGGAAATGTGGAATTATGGGAATATGCCAAAGAACCTTTCGAGGGACCATTTTTGTTACTTGATCGGTTCGATATCTACTGATACCACATACCGAGAATTCTATTTTCGATGCATGTTGTCCATAACATATAATATGATCATCTGGACATGCATCTATACTTTGATACTCCATTCCAATGTCTTTCATAATGACATGTAAATATCGATATGTGCGAGGTAAAATATTTGACGAGGGTAACAAAAATTCACCCAACAATCTAAAACATAAAAAATAAATAGTTAATGTAAAGAATAGTAATTGTAAATATTGTATTTTTATTTTACACATTAATTAACACTAAAAAAAATGGGGAAAATTCAACCTTTATGTAGATGTGATGAAACATATTACATACCTTAGTATCTGTGTCATACAAGTGTTCGACAAATGATTCGTAACTTTCAAGTTCACCAACAACAGTGTAGTGGAGAGAATATTTTCTCTTGACCCTTTATAAAGTCGTTTATTTTCCTTTTCAATCAGAGATTCATCATAAATACCATAACTATTGTCCCCATGATCCTCATCTGGATGAATGAATAAGTCTTGGATCATTTGATTTGTCCCATCATCTTGAACTATGTTATTATTGTCATCTACTTCCATGGGATCATTAACTTGATCTTCATTATCTGCTTCAATTTCTTCATCTTGTACTACAACATCATTTCTGCTACTACTTGGTGCTTTGTGCATAAAGTTAGGGGGCAAATCTAACTTTATAATTACAAACAATCATGAAAAATTAGTGCATGTATAAAACAATATAAAATTTTGAGAATACAATAAATATTAAAACAAATAATGAATGTGTATATAGATAATTACCATGGGACGATATTCATTTGATCCCCCCGTCCGTGTGCCCATATTTTCTACAATGTTTTTTAGCTGTTGCTATTAAAACTCTTTTGGGATGTCTAGTACAACAATTTTTTCAAGGGAAATAACATTTACCATCACCATTTTCACCCTATTTAATTCTTTTCCCAGCTCTAATGTTTTCTGACATTCTTCCCCACAGACATATTCTGAAAAAAATACATGTTTTTTGTTTTCCAAGAAGATCGGCTTGTACCCTTTTTGAAGTGTCGTTATTATAACAAACTTGTCAGAACATCTGTAAAATGCTACATATTTATATATTTTATAACGTTGCAATTCAGATGATAGTTGACCAAAAAGTTGACTTGGTAAAATACTAGGTGACCATTGGGATGGGGAAAACCTAGCTTCTATAATGTTGCAAGTGTGACAACTATTTTACCAACGTCGCAAGAGAGACACAAATCCAATGGCATCACAATAACGAACTCTTCCTACCTTCATCACAATAGCGACATGTGTTTGTATTACGTCGCAAGAGCGACATTATCGAGCAATATGGAGAAAACAATTTAAAATTTCCTCTATTTGTCGACAGTATGGCCAATTTTGTCCATAACGTCGCAAATAGAACGTAGAAATGTTTCCAATATGTACTAGTGGCCTGGGTCTGAAACTTCTTCTATCTCAAGGGGTATTTCAAATGTGGTAGAAATGAATTGAAAAACGGATGCCTATGTTGCATATCTATCATGACATACTTCAACTTTCCCTTTAATCGTTTAAATCTCTGGTCTATTTCCGAGACAGATTCTCCTGGTTTCTTCCTGATCTCTATCATCTCATTCATGTATTGATCCTCTGAGCTAGGTTTATGGAATTCATTTATCAACAACTTCTTGATATCCCCAATCATTCTCATTATTCCTGGTGTACTGTTTGCAACTTAGCTCATGTACCAATTCAGTGTGCGGTCTCTTAGCATGGCATACAACCGTGCAAGTTTGGTATTCTCATATGTGATCTGCTTTGCTACCCAGATATTTTCATAGATAAACAAGTGTTTCTCAGGGTCCTCCAATGCCTCTCCCTTGAATTCTGGTAACCTAATGGTGAGATCATGTACTGCCATCCCGAATGCTGAACTACTACCTCCGTGCGGTGTAGATCCTTGACTACTGCTTCCTGAAATGGCTCCCCCAGTCATTGCTCCCTGTGTAGATGTACTTCCTGCTGCGTTTCTTCCACTAAAATTTAGTTTTCTAAATGGTGGTGTTCTTTCTGGTGTATTAGTCGCACATGGGTTTATGGGTTCCACACTGACATTGATATGGATAGGAGTTCTGTCTCTGGTTTCTTCCCTTGGACCTCTCTTCTTCCTTTCATATGTCGTACGGAGGATTTCCTCAATCTGCTCCACATCCCAAATATCCCCTACCTCTTCTTCATCACTTGCCAAGCCTTCCCTTGCGGCTATGTCTCTCTTCTTATTGATTATCTTATATTGGTAGGGTACTCCACTCCGCGTTCTTCCAGATGTTTCCACGATCTTCTTGATATAGTGTTCTTCCATCATTATTGGATCGAAGGCCTCCTCCTTCTTTCCTTTCTCCATCTCTTCCTCCATTTCTCCATCTCTTGTCAGTGCTTCCCCCCTTCCCCCATGCACGTAGGGAAGTTTAGCTGTCCAAGGCCATTGTCATTACACCTTTGTTATAAAGTAACATCTTGATGGAAGTGTACAATGATATGATATACCTACCTCGAGGTCCCTTCAAGAACTCTTTCTCTGTTGCATTGTAATACTTCACAGTATCTACTGCAAATTTTGTGATAAGTCCTGCAAAAATTATATCTAACCATAAATCTACTACACGCGTAAACTTATTATCAACTTGTTGTAACTGCGTGATCTCAACAAGATTCCATTCTAGCTATCGGATCCAATTTGTAGGGTGGTTGTCTTTCAACCTCAATATCCACTCTTGCAACACATGTGGGAAATCACAGAAAAATACTTCATGCAAGTCGTTGGATATGTACTTCTCCAAATAGTTGTGTGGTGTTAACTTTGGGTTTCTGTTATCTTTCTGTGCAAATTCCATCTCCTTTTTTTTAAACCAGCTCTTGATCTCTGCCTTCGTTGGGTTCCACGGTCTCAACATACCCTTTTATATTCTCATTCTTTTAACGTTGTGTCATCTGATATTCACGACTCTTCAACAGATCTCATTCACTCAATCCATTTTTGTTCCAATCGAAAACATAACCATTTGTTGGTTTTCTACTTTGTCCTAGCTATCCTTCTTGGGCTGACCCAGGCTCAGGTCCTGATTTGATTTCCAACAAAACCCTCCTTAACACTGTCGACCCTCCCGGTAACCTAGAAGGCAACATAATGCACAGGATGCACTGCACAGTCTCACCTGAGATAGTTCTTAGGGGTGGCTGCAACGCTCAGGTGCTTGCATCCTGGGAATGAGTGGGGATCTGTGAATTCACCCTTCATGGTATTCATTCAATTACTATATCATACATCTAGATTTATTTAACTGTTATTCTTACTCATGCATGTAAAATATCAGATCTAACTAATTCATTCATTCATTTATCTAACACCTAATCATAAACATCAAGAAGATACATAAAATTCAGTCACATAATACATGGTCTACCGTGGTTCACCCCTCCCGGGCTACGTCCACAACGATTTGGCCATTATTATCTTTTATTATCTTTGGTCCAAAATATAGTGCCGCGCGCATTACATCTCTTCATCAAAATAGGTCGAGATCTTACAATGAGGCAGACTAGATTGCATCAGGCTCCTCAACCTGTGATCTAACCCTCGAGATCTACCCTCATCCCTCTCCTTAGCTCAACAACTTACAAAAATAGATCGGACTAACAATATGATACAATGAAAATCAACATGACCTCCTACTCTGAACCTCAGAACAATAAAACTCTCGATCGAGAATAGTCGAATCGAACCCAACCAACCCACGCCTTATCTAGACCTAATAGGTACCTATTTATACATATTTTTCGCTTACCAGCCATTATATTCTCTTACAAAAACCCTAACCCTATCCTGGCTAGGTATTCTTGCATGCGTGCCTCACATGTCTTCCTCTTTTGCATGCACGTTTGTTTTACACGTGCTTCTTTTCCTGCATGCACGTCTGCCTTACACGTGCTTATCCTTCTTCATGCACATTCACCTCCCACGTCATGATTTTCCCTCAAACTAGCCTGCGCCCAACAAGCTTCCTCAAAAGTTTCTACTTGATGGAGATGCTCCGGTTGTTTTTTAAGAACCAAATATCAATATAGCATAGAAAAACCTCAGAATAAGTACTCAACGCCTTGAAAAAGAGATAATTTTAGATAATAAGCATCTTCAAGGGGGAAACCCTCTTATACACACACAAATGTTCAAGTACAAGATGATTCCAAATGAAAATGTCTCCTGGGTATATATAGGAGACTATGAGGTACAATTACAACTAATGGACTCAAGATGACATAAAAAAAATAACATTACTAATGTAATATGCCCCAATTAAGGGGTAATGAGCCACTATTTAGAGCTTAACATGCCCCTCCCCTTGAGACAAGTGTTGTCTGCAATGCTTGAGTAACTTTGGATGCTTCTGTATAAAAGACTCATCTTCCCAAGTGGAATCTTCAACCGGTAGTTTCCTCCATTTAACAAGATACACTGAAATGGATCTATTCCTCAGCTGGCGAATTCTTGTGTCAGTGATGGCTTCAGGATCCAATATGATTTTTCCTTCCTCTTCAAGTTATGGCAATATAGTTTGAACTGGGATCTTGTCACCTATAGCCTTCTTTAAGCATGAAACATGGAAAACTGGGTGTACTCGTGAAGATGCAGGCAACTCCAATTTGTATGCCATAGTACCAATCTTTTGCAACACCTTATAAGGGCCATAGTACTTTTGTGATAATTTTTTATCCTTATTGGCTTGCTTGAGGGACATATGTTTGTATGGTTGCAGTCTTAAAAACACCCAATCCCCTAATTCAAAACTTCTTTCACTGCGATGTTGATCTGCTTGTTGTTTCATGTAATTCTATGCCATGGTCAGGTTGTCCTTTAAGATTTGGAGAACTTGCTGTTGATGCTCGATGTGATATTCCACTTATTGAACCTTAGATTTTTCTTTTAGAGAAGAAGTGATGGAAGCAGGGTGGTATCCATAGAGTTCCATAAATGGTGTCATTTTTGTTGCAGTATGAAAGGAAGTGTTATACCACCATTCTGCTAAGGGTAACCATTTGAACCATTATGTTTGTTTATCAGAGACAAAGCAATGAAGGTAGCCTTCCATACATTTGTTCACTATCTCGGTTTGTCCATCAGATTGAAGGTGATAGGATGAGCTATGAGACAACTGAGTACACAAACAAGAAAATATTTCTGTCGAAAAATGTCCAGTGAAGATAGGATCTCTGTCACTTACAATAATCTTTGGGCTGCCATGTAGCTTTTGAACTGTCTCCATGAATGCGGTGGAAAATATACTGGCTTTGAAGGGATGAGAAAGTGCACAAAAGTGTGTGTACTTGGTGAGTCTATAAACAATCACCATGAAGAAACTCTTTCCTTTAGACTTTGGTAACCCTATTATGAAATCCATGGAAACCTCCTCCCAATGCTAACTTGGGATGGCTAATGGTTGTAAAAGACTTGGGGTCTTAATTGTTTCCACCTTATTTTGTAGGCAAACAAAACATTTTGCGACAAAACTTTGAACATTAGTTTTAAGGCCATCCCAAAAAAATTCCTTCTTGACCCTATGGTAGGTTTTCAAAAATCCCGAGTTCCCGCCTACTAGAGAGGTGTGAAATTCCAATAGTACCTTTTGTTTGAGTTGGGAGTTCTTACATAAATATAAGAAATCTTTCTACCATAGTGAATCATTTTTCCATGTAAATGTATCTGATGCGTTGGAATCCTGTTGCAACCTTTGAATGAGAGTCCACATGTTTTTGTCATTCTTCCATTCCTCCCTTGCTTCTATTATCCAATTGGGTTGGATGATTGAGATAGAACAAAGAAAGGCCTCAACATCTTCATCCTTTCTTGAGAGTGCATCTGCCACAAAATTTTGCTTCCCTTTTTTTATAGACGATTTCAAAATCATAACCAAATATCTTGGTCACCCATTTTTGTTGTTCTTTTGAAGATAATATTTGTTCCAAGAAGTATTTAAGACTATCATGATCTGTTTTGACCTTGAAGTTCCTACCTATTAGGTAAGGACCCCATTTCTTCAATGCATGTAGTATTGCCATCATTTCCTTCTCATAAATGGGTTTGTGTAAGTCTTTTCCCTTGAGTGGTTGACTTTCAAAAGCCAGGGGCCTTCCTTCTTGCATTAGGACAACACCAATTCCATTTCCCGAGGCATCATATTCCACAATAAAGGTTTTTGTGAAGTTTGGAGTGGTCAATATAGGAGCTTTGCACATCACCTCTTTAAGTTGCTCAAAAGTTTTAGTTGCCTCCGGAGTCTATGAAAATGCATCCTTCTTGGTTATTGTCCTTAAAGGTGCTTCTATTCTTCCATAGTGCTGAACAAACTTGCGGTAGTAACCTGTCAAACCCAAAAATCCTCTAAGATTCTTCAATGTTTTGGGAATCGTCTAGTCCATCATGGCCTTAATCTTGTTAGGGTCTACCTTGACACCTTCATGAGATACAATATGACCCAAATAATATACCTCCTTCACCCCAAAGAAAAATTTGGATGGTTTGGCATATAGTTGTTTCTGCTTTAGTAGTTGTAGCACCTTGTCAACATGTTGCACATGATCCTCCCAAAACTTGCTATAGATTAGTATATCATCAAAAAATACTAACACAAATTTTCGAAGGAAGGGCTTGAAAATGGAATTCAACAACCCTTGGAATGTGGAAGGTGCATTTGTAAGGCCAAAAGGCATGTCCAAAAATTCATAATGGCCTTCATGAGTTCAGAATGTTGTTTTTGGGATATATTCTTCCTTCATTCTAATTTGATGATACCCTGAATGAAGATCCAAATTTGTGAAATAGATTGCTCCATGTAGTTCATCTAACAATCCATCAATGACGAGAATGAGAAGCTTATCTTTAATAGTGATCTTGTTGAGCTCTCTATAATCTGGACACATATGCCATGAGCCATCTTTCTTGAATACCATTACCACCGGTGCAGAGTAAGAAATTTGGCTAGGTCTAATAATGCTAGCCTCTAACATTTCTTCAACCATGCATTCAATTTCACTCTTCTGGGCATAAGGGTATCTGTACAGCCTGAGGTTAGGAGGAACACTCCTAGGAATTAGGTGAATATCATGATCATGATTTCAAGTGGGTGGAAGACCTTTGGGAATATCTTCAAATACTTTGGAATGCTTATCAATGATCCCTTGGAGATCTAGAGGNAAGGGCTTGAAAATGGAATTCATCAACCCTTGGAATGTGGAAGGTGGATTTGTAAGGCCAAAAGGCATGACCAAAAATTCATAATGGCCTTCATGAGTTTGGAATGTTGTTTTTGGGATATCTTCTTCCTTCATTCTAATCTGGTGATACCCTAAACGAAGATCCAACTTTGTGAAATAGATTGCTCCATGTAGTTCATCTAACAATTCATCAATGACGGGAATTGGAAACTTATCTTTAATAGTGATCTTGTTGAGCTCTCTATAATATGGACACATATGCCATGAGCCATATTTCTTGAATACCATTACCATCAATGCAGAGTAAGAACTTTGGATCGGTCTAACAATGTCAACCTCTAACATTTCTTCAACCATGAGCTCAATTTCACTCTTTTGGGCATAAGGGTATCTGTATGGCCTGATGTTAGGAGGAACACTCCAAGGAATTAGGTGAATATCATGATCATGATTTTGAGTGGGTAAAATAACTTTGGGAATATCTTCAAATAATTTGGAATGCTTATCAATGATCCCTTGGAGATCTAGAGGAATAGATGGCTTAGATGTTTGAACATCTAGTGAGCATAGTTGTGAAATAACATCTTGATGCCCATTTTTCAATAATTTTGTCATGCCATTAGAGCTTATCACCTTACCGGGTTTCCCTTTGATACCTCTTAACTCAATTTCTTTTCCTTCCAATGAAAATTTCATGAAAAGTTATTGAAAATTAAAAGCCATTGTTCCTAATGATTGTAACCATTGGATTCTTAGTACAACATCAACACCACCCATGGGTATAGAAATAATTGGACTATTCATTACATATTCCCCCATAGTAAGATTGATCTTATTGCATTTTCTTGAGCAATTGATAGTTCCTCCATCTGCAATCATTACTTGAAACTCTGGCGCTGGATATACAAAGCAATTGAGAGCTTTGACTAATTTATAGTGAATGAAATTACGAGTATTGCCAGAATCAATTAGGACTGTTAACTTTTTCTTTTTGATGTATCCTTTGATCTTGAGGGTTTGAGGAGTGCTAATTCCAGCCAATGCATTACATGATATCATGGGAGTCAACTCTTCAGACGAAATTGCTTCTACGTTTTCATCTTGAGATGGTGCTTGTTCTTGTTCTTCTTCCTCTTCACTATATATGTAGAATAATTTCTTCTCACCACACTTATGTCCCTTACTGTACTTTCTGTCACAATTAAAGAATAAACCTTTTGCTTTTCTTTCCTCCAATTGTTGAGGCGTCAACCTTGTAGGTTGAGGTGTTTTAGAAGAAGGAGCATTATTCTCTCTATAACTGTTAGGATTGGTCCTTCTAGTAGCCATAGCCATATTTTTACTTTCAACATTTCTTGCCACCCTAAATGCATTCTCCAATGATTTGGGTTCCCAAAGGAGAACCTCATGTTCAATGTTATTCTTTAAAGTTCCTATGAATACATCAATAAAGTGTTCATCTGGAATATTTGTTACCTTTATATTCAATCTTTGGAAGTTCTCAATGTGCTCTGTAACTGAACCCTTTTGCTTGAGATTTATCAATTGGCTAAAGAAGGTATTGCTCCTTGTATCCTCATAGTGTGCTATCATTTATTCCGTGAAAGTTTTCCAAGTGACGAGTGATTTGCGAGAACAAAGCCATCTATACCATACAAATTGATTGGGTTCTAAATATAAAGAAGCAATTCGTACCTTTTGGGTATGTGGCACATTATGTAGATTAAAGAATTGCTCCATCTGAAGTATGCACGTGATTGGGTCCTTGCCATCAAACTTCCTCATATCGATCTTAGGAACGTGGTTGGTCTTCAACCCAAAGTTGGAGTTTCTCCATTCTTGATTCATCTTCCTTGTGTCATCATCATGAATTTCATGGGATACATTTTCACTTTTAGGTGTCCTCTCTATTAGGAAATTTTTCAATCCTTCCATGATCTCCCTTTTTAAGCCATCCATCTTAGTATCCATTATTTCCTCCAATTTAGCTTCAGTTGAATCGATCATCCCTTGTAGTTCATCTTTTGTCATTGTCTTCTTTTGTAATTCATTTATGTCCCTATGCATTTCTTCACCTTCATCAAGAGTCCAAGTAGGCCTGTCTAGAGGCTTATTTGGTGTAGAAGTTCCCTTTTTGGGTGGCATGTTGGCAAAGTATCACTTTTGAACTTTGATTTTGAGGTGGTTCTGCTAGACAATCTTTCTTTTGCTATATCTCGAAAGTTTCAGACCTTCTAGGTATGATTTTTTTTTTTTGTAGTTATCCGATATTTATTCTCTACAATGCCATAGGTCTGACCAAAATAGGATGTGCGAAGTGGAATTTACGGTAAATTCCCCACAACTTGCTGATTTTTGGCCTTTCCAGGCGATCTTACATGTATAGCATGCCCTGCACAAAATAATTGATATAAAATTCTGAAAATCGTACCAGCAATATTAAGGACTGTCCTCTATCCAATGCAGCTAGTCTCACTCAATTTTGATACTCCAAGAAGAAGTTATGATTGTTTTACCCAGAACACTTACTTGATACTAGTCAATAAAACTAGTCAGATAACCTATCTTCCACATGGTGTATCTACAAATGTAATATTACCCAAAATCTTAATTGTTTACCATAGATACCATACTAATTTCTATGAATAGCCTCTGGATTTCAGGTTTGAAACATTACAAATTTTTTTTTATAGCGAAAATTCTGCAATGACTCAATTCAGGATGATTCCATAACCCTATCTTACACAGGTTGTATCTTCGAAAGTATAAGGCTTCAGGAGCTTAAATTTTAAACCAATGTACCTTGATTAGTGTACTAAATATCCTCCAAGTCGTTCCTTCTGAAACGTTGTATAAAAAAAGTTATATCGAAAATTCCAAGGTGTCTCAGATGTAGCAACGAAACCCCAAGACCTTGAGTTATGAT
Source organism: Picea sitchensis (assembly GCA_010110895.2). NCBI lineage: Eukaryota > Viridiplantae > Streptophyta > Pinopsida > Pinales > Pinaceae > Picea > Picea sitchensis. The sequence continues at coordinate 148,389 of SNQJ01S0001323.1, forward strand.
ATGATATATTAAGAACCAAATATCAATATAGCATAGAAAAACCTCATAATAAGTACTCAATGCCTTGAAAAAGAGATAATTTCAGATAATAAGCCTCTTCGAGGGGGAAACCTCCTTATACACACATAAATGTTCAAGTACAAGATGATTCCAAATGAAAATGTCTCCTTGGTATATATAGGAGACTAGGAGGTACAATTACAACTAATGGACTCAAACTGACATAAATAAAATAACATTACTAATGTAATATGCCCCAATTAAGGGGTAATGAGCCACTATTTAGGGCTTAACATTGTTATCGACAGGTGTTGAAGGATGTGGGAAACATTCTCCATCATTTCGCTCCTTTGTCGCGTGAGAGCTTGTTCAAGCAACAAATAAATAGAATCATATTCTCTATCATTTTTATTTTCTTTCACCATGGAGGGTTTCTTGGGTGTGTCAGAGCCATTGTACTCAAGAGAGACAAGCTCGAGACCCAATTTTCTATACTCAGACCTCGTCGGGGACATGCACTGAAAAAATGATCAAGAGAAGTCTTCTCTGATACCACTGATCCAAATTTATGAGTGGAATAGAATGAAACCACAGATTTGTAATATTAACATAGAGACAAAATGAAAAATAACAAAGATACAATAAAACTTGGTTTCTATTAAATAAGAAATATGCTGAAAATTGTAAAATGCAGACTGAAAACAAGCTTGCTAGAATAGTGGTAGCTTACATCTGAGAAGAGATGTGACGGCTATGCTCATTCACAAGAATATGGAGTAAAATGAGGCTCTAAAGGCATTTTTAACATAAAGAAAATCCCAAACCCTAACCCTAGAAGATGAAAATGAAACAGTTTTTTGGACCCCATTTAGGGTAGTTTCGTGTATCGACTTGTTGGGGGTGTAACTTTGGCATACAATATCTATTTGGGGCGCATGATAGATCGTTGGAAAGGTATCATTGAGGAGATTTATTTTGGGGGCTCAATGAGATCCTTAAGCTATCAATGAGATGCTCGATCCCAAAAATCTTCATTTAGGTCCTCAAAATGACCCTGTAAGTTTAGGAACCGAAAAACTGCTAAAACTAGTAAACTGCCAGAAGACTGTTTTGAGCCAGTTGGAATAGGTGGGTGGCCACCGATATCCACCTGGATCAAATTCTGTGGGTTTCTCCTATTTGGGTTTCCACGTAAAAATAACTTGTGCAGTGTGTATGATGTGATGCATTGTTGAATGGTATTTTTTATGGTTATATGTTTATGACATGTTAAATGCAATCATAAGTGAATGAAAGCATTGATAAGTTAATGTTGTGATTAAAAATGATAAAAAGTGCTCAATATTGATTCAACCCCCCTCTCAGTATTGGTGAATATTCCAACAAGATATATAAACCAATAGTCTAAAAATAAAGGGTTCGATTCTAGGAAAACAACTGTACTAAAGAATAATTAGGGTTTGCAGTTGTATGGAGATATACATGGGCTGTAGAAGGAAACATCACATACATACGTGGGTTTTATTAAGGAAAGTTTCATACATACACGGGTTTCAATGGTGATAGACATGTACAAGATCGTACAAGTCAGTACAAGAGAAATTTTAGAAACAAGTTATTTTCCAGGGAAGACTATTAGGTCTAAGGGATGGCATCAACAAATTTGAGAGTTCGAGACAAATTGGATGGAGAATCCAAATTCCTATATTGGAAAGAAATAATTACTTTGGCTTTGAAGGAATATGAACTTTGGGATTTAGTGGACAAAGTAGTTTTTCCACTGACAGATCCACAAGATTTGACAGTTTAATAGAAGAAGGAGATTAAAACTGATCGAGTGTTATGGAATACAATAACCTTCCCAAATTTGCATTTAATGATAAATAATAAAATTTGGGCTCCCTTTTCTTTTTCAAATGTTTTCTCAGTTTGGTTTAATTTTCTTTGTAAATATGTTTTTGATTCTGATTTCAAACTGAACATTAATGCATTTCATATTTTGACCTCTATATATATTGATGATGCATGTATTCTTTTGAATTTCATGCATTTTAACATGAGATTCAAAATTAAGTTACATAATTTGATGGACTATTAATTAATAATTCTTTCATCCTAAGTCTTATTAATTTCACTACCTTATATCATTTGGATGAAGAATTAAAAGTTTATCTCTTATTAAGATTTAATTGATTTTTCTATAGCCTATTTTATGATTATAAAGATGCTCAATGTATCATTTGTTAGCCTATGGTATCCATGATTTATTTTGTAAAGGTATTATGAGTCAATGTTGTTTCAATTGGGTGATTAAAATTTGCAACGTCTGAGTGATTATTAAGTCTTATAAAGTTAGTTTCCTAAAATTTGCAAAATTTTCTCAATTTATAAAATATAATGTCTAGAGTGATTATTAAGTCCTATAAAGTTAGTTTCCTCAAATTTGCAAATTTTTCTCAATTTATAAAATATAATGTCCAGAGTGATTATTAAGTCCTATAAAGTTAGTTTCTTCAAATTTGCAAAATTTTCTCAATTTATAAAATATAATGTCCAATTTGGTATATTTAAAATATGTGATTAAATTTGATTTTATTAATCAATTTTAAAACTCAATCTTTGGAGAGCCATATCTTGAGATTTAATTAACCAAATAAGGCTCATGATGACTCGTTTGAAAGCTAAAATCATGGAGAATATTTTGTAAGGGGTTGCTCAAGATTTGGTCATTTACTATGCCAAAAATTCAGCAGAAGCTACAACTACGAATTTTCAACAAAAAAATAAAATCAATTTCTAAGTTTGTTTTTGAATTGGTTAATTTGTTTTTCATAATTTTAGAAATCTGAGTTTCTTCTCTTGAATTTAGATTGGTTTTAATTTTTATTTTGGTTATTTTACAGAAAATTTGGTGGAAGAGGAGGAAAGAAGCATTTTTATCAACTGAAAATCAGAAATTAAATCTTGGACTTGGGGTGAAATCTGAAACGAGACGCTAATTTCGTGCTGAATTTATGACCCAAACAGGATGAATCAGAGATATATAAAACATGGTTTTTTCTCAGAACGAATCGAATTAGCTGAATCCCAAGGAGTTTTGGAAATAGTTTCACTATTTGGGAGAACATCACGGTTCTCTAGAAACATATTTTCAGGTTGCGGCCAACGACACCCAAAGAGATAAATACATGAACAATCAATGGGAAATGGTCCTCTTTTATATAATTTAGAGGCTCTGAGCACTATTGTAAAGAGATTTTAGTTGTAGGTGAAGATAAATACTCAGATTTGAGTTATTTGGGGGTTTTCTTTTCAAGATTCAATCTTTGTATTTGAGAGAGGGTTTGCACTATTGCAATTCTTTTTTTCAACAACAAAGCTCATAATTTTGAAAGGATTGTTGGAGATCTATTTGTAAAAAAGAACAATGAAATTAGGTTTATTATTTGAATTCAAATACTTTTATTTGTTAATGCAAATTTCACTCTTTTAATGACAAATCCGTGCCAATTATTTCATATTTTGCACTGTCGTTTGATATGAAAATGAGTGTCTATTAGATCAACTATCTGATCTAATGGTATTATAGATCTGTTATTTATTTCTAATCTTGTCTTGTACTTCAATCTAATTTATGAGTAACTATTTACTTAGAATTTTGTCATTTAAAATAGATTTAATTGCCATTGAACTGTATGAACTATTTCTACATTTTAATGGCCCATGTTTATTGTTTTAAATATCCAAACAAAGCATATATGAAAATCATAATGTTAAATGTTTGAACTAATTCAACAACTTGAAATTCATCATAAAAACATGTTTAATCCCCACTATATTTAAATCCTCGCACTTGGTATTTGAGAGCTATCTCTTTAGTATCAAGTTAGATAAGTTTCCTTTACTTTCCACATTGTATTTAGTTTTATATTTAGAATTAGATTAATTTATTGCATTTTGTTGAAGTATCCTCACGTAAGAGAAATTTCATCTTTGGCTTGGCTGAGCCATTGTGTCAGCTTAAGGATTGCTTTCTTGCAAGCTAGCTATGAGAAGGTAATTCCCTCTATTTTGTCCGCTGATAAAAGAAAGTATCGAAATACAATAGCAAATAGAAGTCCATGTACATATCTTTGTATATATAGATTAGATTATTAATTAGCTTAAGTTAGTTTTAGATAAAGGTAACTCGACCTTTAACCAGTCAAAATCACCATCCCAAATGGATAAGGGCCTAATTGGGCCCCTGACCGGGTGATCTCCCCATGATGTTAAACATGGTCATTTTTTACCATCAAAATTTTTGGCGCTAGAAGGAGGGCCACCGATGAGTGTGCATGTCATGTTAATTCTTTTTTAGTTGTTTATTTTTAGTTATTTTACTTTTATTCAATGGCTCCTAAACTTCCTATTTATTGTTGTATATATGTTCGAGCATTTTGTAGCACTCTAATAAAGGTAATTAAACACTTGTCAAAGGTAAAGTTTAATGATGATTCTAATTCTTCCACATTTCATCATGTTCATCAATTTATTTTAAATTGTAAAAATTATGATATTGATGAAGGTGTTATGTGCATGATTTTTACTCTTACACTAATAGGCCAGGCCAAATGTTGGTGTCTTACATTGCCAATTTCTTTTGTAGATAGTTGGGACGAATTTACTTGAATGTTCCTTCAAAAATTTCGATACTATGACAATAATCAGGTTTACCAAGAACTTGAAAATTTGTGCAGGATTGAAGGTGAATCTTATGAGAATTTTCTTCTTACATTCAAATTGATTTGCTTTAAATTTAAATCTGATGATTTACATTCTCATATTGAATTAATGGGATGGTTTCAACATATTTTTTCTCTTCCTTGTATTTCTAATACTTATGATGAACTTGAACATATAATTTTTCTAAGTTTATTTACTAGTATTCATGATTCTTTTGAGTCTACTAATGACATAGTTTATCATATTCAAACAAACAATTCAGAAATTACTAATAAACAATGTCATGAATATGTGAGTACATCTAATAAAATTAACGATTTTCCTGAGATTGTTCTATATCATAACAAAATTGATGTTTGTGATGAAAATAATGAGCGTGAAGTAGTTTCTCAAATTGAAAACATGAACAAAGATAATTAAAGTTGTCATAATAAAGATGTTTCCAATGAGTTTTTTGATATTGTTACTTATGATTCAGAATACCTAGATGCTCAGGAGTGTAAGCCTTTATCTAATCAAATCACTAGAATTCTTGAAATTATTCTAAATCATGATACGGATGATATATGTGATAAAAAAAACAATGAAGAAATAATATTAGAAACTCAAGAATCATTTTCTAATGGTAATGCTAAAAATATAAAAACTTTTAGATTCATCTGTTTGAATAGTTATTTCTCATTATATCCTGATCTATTCACCGATAACAATTTGTTTGGAAATAATTTAACAATTTCTCTTTACGCTAATACATTATTACATGATAAATAAAATTACATTAATCAAACAAATTATGAAATTTTTGATAATAACGATCAAAATAATGAGTTATTGAATGATGATGCTTTCATTAGTTTTGATAATTTTCATGTATCTGCCTCTGGTTATGCTTCTGGTTCAAATTTATCATTAATAATGGACGAGCATCTTAATAAGAATTATGAAGTTCTTTATGATGATGAGTTTAAGATTGAGAACATTGAGGCACTTCACGAACTGGTGAAAGTTATGTCAGGTTCTCATGCTCTCAATCCTCAAAATAAATTTATATTTCAAGATGAGAGATGTTCTTACACTGATAATACTGAAATTAATTCTCATTTTGAATCTTCCAATTCTCATAATTATTTCAATTTTCAAGAAGAAGACTCCATGCCCATATATGATTCTGATGATATTACTCAAGTTCCCTTTTCTTTCCATAATCTTGAACTTTTAACACAAGTAGATGCTAGTTCGAATACTCATCACATTTTTTCAACTAATACTTGTGTAAAGAAAATTCTTGCAAATAAGTACTTATGTCTTGTAACAATAATGTAAATTATTTTCCTGTTGTAAATGTTGGAGAAATTTCTATTTTCGATACACTAGTTCAGTGGGAGTTAACTGACTAGTTCTATTTTAGACTTTCTATTTTTACCATCACTTTTATGCATGCATGCATTCCTAAGGAAAGCTAACTGCTTGATTGCTTTTCTTAATTATGGAATGTTTTTCCCTATATATGAGTGTATTCCACTCATTCATTGTATCATATTGATCATTATCTATGTATCAATCATCAACTCATTGGAGTAGTGTGAATATATTTTTTCATTCTTACATATTGAATCTCTCTTCCTTTCCTTGATAAGCTTTGTTTGTGCATGCTTTAGCTAGATCTCATGTGCAGGTTTCCATGAAACACTAACAATAAATAGTACTAACTTTTCTCATCAAGGTGAACACATTGCTTTTCCAATCATGTTTCTATTCCAACAATTTCACAATGATTTTCAAGACATAATTGAAACTTGGTTGGAAAATACATTTCAAATGCAGTTCCCTGTTAACAAATTTATTTTCCTGTTTGTATTAGAAATAGTTGTACATAGTAGGTTAGATTTTTCTTTTGATTGTTTATTATTCATCCAATTTACATTACTAATTCCTATTGTACATATGATTACATGAATAAAACAAATTGAATGGCTCCACTGGAAATTTGACTATACTTAGTGATATTTCCCTCATAAAGTTAGAATAGAAGTAGGATAGTTTAGTTTGTTTTTCTTGATTAGTTTAGTTGCTGAATAAACAAGTGACAAGTTTTATTTTATAAGATACTTCTTATTTTTGGGAAAATTGGTTAATAATAAAAAATGTACTTCTGAATTTTTCTCAAGATTACATTTCAAGTATTTGACCATATTCTTATTTTATTTAAATACTTGATAATGGATTGAAAAATGAGTTTCTTTCTTAATGATTAGTTCATAGATTGTTTTCTTTCTCAATTAGTTTTGAATAAAACAATTGTAAATATTTTTAGACTACACAGAACTATTGCCAATGTAATATCCTTTCTTTTACCTTATTCGTTAAAAGTTTGAATTCACTTTTTGATTTAGAGTTTGATTTTCTTGTTTTTCATTAAAAGTTTTACTCTAAGATTTTCTCTTAAAATTCATCATTACAGCTTATTCATTCTTCCAAGAAGTAAGATTTGATAAGAGGAAAAAGAGGGACAATATTTTGGTAAAATGCTTATGAGTGAATTTTAATCATAACTGCTCTTTAGTTAGAATTTTGTTTTACAATAAAAGCCTAATTCATTCCAAATCATTTAAGACATAACTCATTTAAATCTCAACAAAAATGAGAACACACATATCCCTTTTTCTTATGTTGAGATATTTCTTCTCATTCTTGTCTTGTTTGATTTCACGTATTCATGGATTATTAGATTGTATTTTCTTTTAATTTTGTAGTTTCCTTTTATGAAGTTTGAATTCATTTTTTGATTTAGAGTTTGATTTTCTTGGTTTTGATTGTTTTTTTTTTTCTTTTTCTTTACTTTAAGTTTAGATTCAATAAAATGATGATCTTGGGAGTATGTGAATTTCATTAAATATGCAACTTCTTCATGCTTTAATTTTGATCATAAGAAGAGGTTACTTCTTTAGCTTGGAGAAAATTGACATCTCTAAGGTAAATTGTGATGATTTTCTTCAACATAAGTTTCATATGCCTATTATCATCCTTTACTTTTTATTTTATGTTTATAATTTCAGTCTTGTGCTAGTTTTTGCTGAACTAAACTCTGATTTTGTAGGTCTTTAGGATTTTTTTTTGTAAATCTATTACCCTTACTTGGTTGGAATGCACTCTCTTTGTTCCACCTATTTTTGAAGTTAGGAAAAGAAACAATGATGCAGATCAGATTGTAAAGAAGCTAAATCAAGAAGTTTCTAAACTTTTATCTTACTTTCATCTAATATAATTTAACTTCATTCTTTTTAATCATTGTTGTAGCAGAGATTTTTGAATTTTTGGTTTGAATAAAAGGGCCAATCAACTTCAACTTTGAAAGACATAATTTGTTAAGATGCCAGCTTAAGACAAACAAACATGATTTTCTTATTTTCACTCTTTTGTTGAGATATGCATTCATAAGTTGTTTTGCTGAAGTTTATTTTCAAATTTGGCTTTTCCTTGGATTTTCCTTGTCCTCTTTCATTTGCAATGATTGGAGTTTTCTATTTATGACTGTTTTGATTTTGATTGGATTTATGATATGGGGAATTTTTCCTACTCAACATCAGTTTCCTTACATGGGGAAATTCGTTACTCTATCCTTTTAATGGGATTTAATTTATCAAAATGTCATCTATATCAATTTTTCACTTTTCTTGTACATTAATCATTATCCATGGGGAACATTTTGACTTGTTTCAAGTATTGTGAGCTTATCTTTAAAAGGAAAATAATTCTCGACATTCTTTACTTTGAATTCCTCCCATTCCCTCCAAATATAAAAGCCTCTATTTTGGTAGATAAATAGAAGCCTAGTGGGGTCAAACTCAATTGGTATTGCATCCAGTCTTTTAAGTAAAATCCTCTTGTACCACCGTGATCTCTTCACTCAATTGCTAAAATAAATTCTCCAAATATATTTATCAAAAGGGTGGCATAAGAGAGTTGAAAGCACATAGGTGTGGGAGATGTGTGTAAACCCTCCAGGGTACCAAATAGGATCACTATAAATGGGTAAATACATGCATGGTACCGATACAACTTCATTGGGGTAATGAACAAGCCTATTGGAAACAAAGCAATGTCGAGAAGAGAGGTAAAAGTTTTAACAGGTGCATACCAATATTTAATAACCTCCTAGATATTTTTACTATCCAATAGTAGAGATGTAACTAAAAGTTATTAAATATTCCCTATATTTGGATTCACTGTTTTGGAATTTGGCATTCAATTACTTTCATCTTTAAAAGATTATTTTTCTTTGATTTTGTCTTATGTGTGACCTTTGGAAATGGTGTCGTGTGTGAGAAATGTTTGGAAGCTTTCATTTTGATCTTTGGTAAATTTAGTCCTATCATCTTAAAAAAAGATAAATGCTCCTTCCCCATGTGTTTCCAATTGTTGTGGCATACAAAAACCTTCCCAAATTTGCATTTAATGATTAATAATAAAATTTGCCCCCCCCTTTCTTTTTCGAATTTTTTCTCAGTTTGGTTTAATTTTCTTTGTAAATATGTTTTTGATTCTGATTTCAAACTAGACATTAATGCATTGCATATTTTGACCTCTATCTATATCAATGATGCATGTATTCTTTTGAATTTCATGCATTTTAACATGAAATTCAAAATTGAGATACTCAGTTTACTTGAGCTACATAATTTGATGGTATATTAATGTATTATTGTTTCATCCCATGTCTTATTAATTTCATTACCTTATATCATTTGGATGAAGAATTAAAAGTTTCCATCTCTTATTAAGAATTAATTGATTTTAGAAATGTATTTTCGGCACAAAATGAGAGTAGAGATATAATAAAGAAATGTACAGAGATATCTTGGATATCCAATGATATAATAGAAATGTATCAGAGATGCAACCATAAAAAAAAAGATACAATAATACACGGTTTCTATTAATGAAAGAAATGTAAAGAGACTGTAAAAATACAGAGTGAAAGACTCGCTAGAATGGTGGCAACTTATCTTTGAGAATAGATGTGACGGCTACTCGCATTCACAATAAGATGATTGTTACAATAAGGCTCCAAAGGCCTTTTTAACATAAGTAAAATCCAAAAACCTAACCCCAGAAGATGAAAAGCCAAAAGGTTTGCAGGCCCTGATGGGGGTAGTTGATACATCAACTTCTCGAGGGCGTAACTTTTGCATATGATCTCCGCTTGGGGCGCTCGATACACCGCTGGAAAGGTATAACCAAGAAGAATCATTTTTGACTGGCCCAGGTTAGTGGCTTTAGCAATCACTTGGGCCCCAAATCCCCAAACGATGTTGTTTAGGGCCTTAGAATGGCCCAAGAAGTTTGGAACCTGAAAGACTACCAAGATGGAAAACTATTTTTCGAGCCCATGGAAAAGGTGGGTGGCCACTGATATCCACCTGGATCAATCCTCCCTCCTTAGGAAGAAATGGTCTCCATTGCGTTGAGTTCCCGGGGGAGAGAGGGAAGCGTTTGTTGAATCTGAATCTTGGTGAGATGATTTCCTTGCTGGAGATGTTGTGCTCCTTAGATTGTTGAAGGATGTCATGAACTTGTTGTTGGTGGGGCTGAGTTTTTTTAAATAGTCGAGCTACATGAGACGACTGTGTGTAGAAGGAATATTTTCTCTTTGTTGCAACCTTGTCGACCTGCTTTTTTTGGATAGAAGGTGCTTGGGCTGAGGATGTAGTGGTTGCAATGTCCTTTTGTTCCCCTTTTGAATAAATTATGAAGAAGATGAATTTTGTAGTATGACTCATGAGATACTACCTTGTGGAAATTTTTAGGTGGGATAGTAGTTGGAATTACCTCTGGTATTTTATAGAGATGACCCCCCAAAGTAACAATGACACTATGGGGTTGAGACTCATAAAAAACATGGCACTTCCACATATATGGCTGGCCCAAGAGAACATCACAGACATCCAGTGGGGAAACATCACATAATACCTCATCCTTGAAGGGCTAGATGATGTATGACAATCAACACTGTTGGATGAGACAAAGATCTCGTCCCTGGCGAAGCCACTCGATGTTGTGTGGCTGTAGGCGTGGTGTTGTCGATAATCCCAACTGTTTGATGACCTCTGTTGAGATGAGGTTCTCTGGTTTCTGCTATCGACAATAAAATGCAAAGGGGTCCCCTTCACCCACATATGTGAATGAAAAAGGTGCCCCTCCTCTTCAGAATCTATTGGTTCTTCTGGTTGAATTGTTGCGGTCATGAAAATAACAATGGGGTTTGCGTTGAGGATCTGTCTTTTATCAGTGTTTTCAGAATCAAATTTTGAATAAGGGTTTGGCTCCTTGTCTTTGATCTCAGCCACCAATGACCGTTTTGAGCGACATTTATCAATGTTGTTCCAAGGGATTTTGTGGAAATCACACCATTTTCTAGTGTCCTTCTTCATCTTCCTATGACCCTTATTTTCTTGTGGCTTAGACTGGTTTTCAGGAACCTATTTGTTAGGACCGTCTTTCTCATACTTAGGTTGTTGCAGATTTTCATAACCAAATTCCCGTTTGTTCTGGTGCCTAAATTTCTGCTCGTTTTAACAACATATCAATACACAACACTGAGTGATGAGATATCCAAAAAATACATTTCAATTTGGATGTATCTATGTAGAGCCCCACGGTATTTCATAACCAAATGTCACTCAGAGTCATTGATACCCATCTTGGTGCACAAGGTATGGAAGGTATTGGTGAAATCCGACACTTCTTGTCCCCTCTCTTGCCGCAGTGTGGTCCATCTCATGTACTAGTCTTCATTGTTGCCAACAGGGTAATATCGTTCCTTGACCACATCCACAAGAAAATCCCAAGTGCGATCGGCCCCATATATTCCAGACTCCTCTATGGAAATTTGCTCCCAGTAAGTTTCCCACCAATGTTTTACTTGGGGAAGAGCCTTAAGGAGTGCAAAGGTTATATTTTCCCTATCATAAAAATGGTGAACATAGAAATAACCTTCTAGCAGATTTAACCATTTTTCTAGGACATCCGCATCTATCTAACCTTCAAATATGGGAATATCAAAATTAACCTATACCTTGAAAGAAGAGGTGCCTCCAAAGTGGCCACTTGATGAATACGTGCCTGTTGTTATCGGTAGGCGTTGAAGGATGTGGAAAAAATTCTCCATCATTTCATCCCTTTGTTGCATGTGAGCTTGCTCAAGCAACAAATTAATAGAATCTTTTGCTTCGTCGTTTTTATTTTCTTCCACCATGGAGGGTTTCTTGGGAGTGTGAGAGGTATTTTTCTCAAGAGAGACAAGATCTAGACCCAACTTTATATACTCGGACCTCATCGGGGACATGCACTGAAAAACGATCAAGAGCAACCTGCTCTGATACCACTGATCCATATTATTTTCGGCATGAAACGAGAGTGGAGATATCATAAATAAATGTTTAGAGATACCATGGATATCCAATAATATAATAGAAATGTATCATAGATGCAACCATAAACATAGAGATACAATAACACATGATTTCTATTAATAAAAGAAATGTACAGAGACTGTAAAAATACATAGTGAAAGACTCGCTTGAATGGCGACAACTTATCTCTGAGAAGAGATGTGATGGATAATCGCATTCGCAAGAAGATGATTGTTACAATGAGTCTACAAATGCCTTTTTAACATATGTAAAATCCAAAACCCTAACCTTGGAAGATGAAAATCCAAAAGGTTTGCGGGCCCCGATGGGGGTAGTTGATACATCATCTTCGCAAGGGCGTAACTTTTGCATACGATCTCAGTTTGGGGTGCTCGATACACCATTGGAAAGGTATAAACAACAAGAACGATTTTCAATTGGCCCAATTCAGTGCCTTTGGAAATCAAATGGGCCCCAAATCTCCAAAAAACGTCGTTTAGGGCCTCAAAACGACCCCGAAAGTTTGGAACCCAAAAAACTGCCGAAAAACTACCAAGATGTAAAATTATTTTTCGAGCACATGGAATAGGTGGGTGACCACCATTATCCACATATATAAATCCTCCCTCCTTAGGAAGCAATGGTATCCATTACGTTGAGTTCACGGGGGAGAGAGGGAAGTGTTTGCTGAATCTGAATCTTGGTGAGCTGCTTTCCTTGCTGGATAAGTTGTGCTGCTTAGCTTGTTGAAGGCTATCATGAACCTCTTGTTGGAGGGGCTGAGTCTGTTTAACTAGTCGATATACGAGAGATTAATCTATGCAGAAGGAATATTTTCTCTTTGTTGCAACCTTGTCGACCTGCTTCTATTGGATAGAAGGTGCTTGGGCCGAGGCTATAGTGGTTGCAATGTCCTTACGTTCCCCTTTTGAATAGATTATGAAGAAGTTGAATTTTGTAGTATGAGATACTACCTTGTGGCATTGTTTAGGTGGGACAATAGTTGGAACTACCTCTAATATTTTGTAGAGATGACCCCCCAAAGTAACAATGAAACTACGGGGTTAAGACTCATAAACAACATGGCACTTACACATATATGGTTGGAACAAGAGAACATCACAGACATCCAGTGGGGAAAAATCACATAATACCTCATCCTTGAAGGGCTAGATGCCATATGACAATCGACACTACTGACTGACACAAATATCTCATCCCCGACGAAGCCACCTGATGTTGTATGGCTGCGGGTGTAGTATTATCTACATCCCAACTGTTTGATGACCTCTGCTGAGATGAGGTTATTTTGGCTTCCACTATCAATAATAAAATGAAGTGGGGTCCCCTTCACCCACATCTGTGAATTAAAAAGGTGCTCCCCCTCTTCAGGAACTGTTGGTTCTTTTGGTTGAATTGCCGCGGTCGCGAAAATAACAGTGGGGTTTACATTGATGATCTGTCTTTTACCAGTATTTTCAAAATCATATTTTGAATCAGGGTTCAACTCTTTATCTTTGATATCGGCCACAAATGACTATTTTAAGTGACATTCATCGGTGTTGTGCTAGGGGATTTTGTGGAAATCACACCATTTTCAAGTGTCCTTCTTCGTCTTACCTCGACCCTTCTTTTCCTATGGCTTAGATTGGTTTTCTGGAAGCTGTTTGTTAGGGACGTCTTTCTCATACTTCGGTTGTTGCGGATTTTTAGACCCGAACTCTCATTTGTTCTGGTGCCTAGATTTCTGCTCAATTTTAACAACATATCGATACACAACACTAAGTGATGAGATATCCATAAAATCCATTTTAGTTTGGATGTATCTGTGTAGAGCCCCATGGTATTTCAGAACCAAATGTCGCTCGGAGTATTTGATACCAAACTTGGTGCGCACGATATGGAAGGTATTGGTTAACTTTGACACTTCTTGGCCCTTCTATTTTTGCAGTGTCGTCCATCTCATGTATCGGTATTCATAGTTGCCAACAGGTTAATATTGTTCCTTGAACGAATCCATAAAAAAATCCCAAGTGGGATCGACCCCATATATTCCAGAATCCTCTGTGGAATTTTTCTCCCAGTAAGTTTCCCACTAATGTTTGACATGGGGGAGAGCCTTAAGGAGTGCGAAGGTGATATTTTCTCTGTCAGAAAAATGGTGAACATAGAAATAACCTTCTAGCATATTTAACCTTTTTTTAGGGCATCCACATCTATCTAACCTTCAAATATGGGAATATCAAAATTAAACTATATGTTGAAAGGCAAGGTGCCTCCAAAGTGGATGCTTGATGAAGACGTGCCTATTATTATTGGTAGGCGTTGAAGGATGTGGGAAAAATTCTCCATCATTTCGTCACTCTGTCGTGTGAGAGTTTGCTCAAGCAACAGATTAATAGAATCTTCTGCTCTGTCATTTTTCTTTTCTTCTGCCATGGAGGGTTTCTTGGGAATTCAAGAGAGATTGTCCTCAAGAGAGACAAGCTCGATACCCAACTCGATATACTTGGAACTCGTCAGGGACATGCACTAAAAAATTATCAAGAGTAGACTGCTCTGATAACACTGATCCTGATTATTTTCAACACAAAATGAGAGCAGAGATATAAAAAAGAAATGTACAGATATATCACAGATATCCAATAATATAACAAAAATGTATCAGAGATGCAACCATAAACACAAAGATACAGTAATACACAATTTCTATTAATGAAAGAAATGTACAGACACTGTAAAAATACAGAGTGAAAGACTCACTATAATGGTGGAAGCTTATCTGTGAAAAGCGATGTGACGACTACTCAAATTATCAAGAAGATGATTGTTAAAATGAGGTTGCAAAGGCATTTTTAATATAAGTAAAATCCAAAACCCTAATCCCAAAAGATGAAAATCCAAAAGGTTTGCGGGCTCCGATGGGGGTAGTTGATACATAAACTTCCCGGGGGAGTAACTTTTTCATACGATCTTTGTTTGTGGTGATCAATACACTATTGGAAAGGTATAACCGAGAAGAATTTTTTTTGACTAGCCCAAGTCAGTGCCTTTAACAATCATCTGGGCCACAAATCCCCAAAAAGCGTTCTTTAGGGCCTCAAAACGGCCCCGAAAGTTTGGAACCCAAAAAACTTCCAAGATGGAAAACTGATTTTCGAGCCCATGGAATAGGTGGGTGGCCAGTGATATCCACCTGGATCAGCTATAACCTATTTTGTGATTATAAACATTCTCAATATATCATTTTTAGCCTATGGTATTCATGATTTATTTGCAAAGGCAATATGAGTCAATGTTGTTTCAATTGGTTGATTGAAATTTGCAACGTTTGAGTGATTATTAAATGCTATGAAGTTAATTTCCTCAAATTTGAAATTTTTTCTCAATTTCTAAAATATAATGTCCACTTTGGTAAATTTGAAATATGTGATTAGATTTGATTTTATTAATCGATTTTAGAATTCAATCTTTGGAGAGCCATCTCTTGAGATTTAATTAACCAAATAAGGTTCATGATGGCTTGTTTGAACGCTAAAATCATGTAGAATATTTTGGAAGGAGTTGCATGATTAGTTTTGGTCATTTACTATGTCAAAAATTCAGAAGAAGCTGTTAGCACTTAATCTTGTCATGGTCTTGTCATTTGTGGTTTCTACCTAAGTCTATGATTTTTCCTGTCTTTTCTCCTTTCGCAGACCCAATCATAGGTTTTTCCTCTCGGCTTGTATCTTTATTTTGTTTACCTTCGTCTTTTTGATCGAACATTTTTCCCTGTCAGACGGCCTGAGAGATATCGACCCGAAGCCTTTCTATTTTCCCTAAGATTGATCACTTCTCCCTTTACCTCTATCGCTGATTTTATCGTTTTCTCGAGCCCTCATCCAGTCATCCAAGTAATTGTTCACATGCTATAGACATGAGCACCAAGAGCAACACTTGAAAAGGTCTAATATGGACTCAAATCAAGCGATCGAGCAAGATCATTTTTGAACGAGGGAGATCCATCAAATGGAGCGGATCGATGACTGTCGGGTGATCGAGATCATGCAGTTGCACCAATTTTAGCGTTGAACAGAGGTCTAAAATCACGAGGCCGATCTGAGCCGTTGGTACTAAAGGGGCGCATGGCACAAGATTAGCATTTCACTAACGCACAAGATAGAGAATTCAAAAGGCCGAATCATGAGGACTCACGAAACATGAAGTCACGAAATAATATAGGTCGTTCCTTCCAGCGAGGCATGTGGCACCAGATCCAAACCATGGAGAAATTCAATTTGGGAAGGTGGAAGTAAGAAGTACTGACATCCCTAGCCCCAAAATGACGATATGATCTGATTCGTCCAATGCAAAGAGAGGTGTGTCGCCTGATCTGATCGCGACTTCACGACTCAGAGTTTTGAGCATGGAGCACATCATGAATTCGCGAAGCACGAAATCATGACGCGCTTAAGGATTAGGCCCATGATCACAGCCCAGGGTCATATGAAAAATGAGGCCAAATTAAAAGTACATGCCTGATTGAGCACCGAGCAGCTAAAGTTGTTCGAGGAACTGATCCTGGCTATTGAATTCAAAGAGTGTCTAATCGTCGATCTGGATAGGCCATTTCACAAGATCAGGCATCGAGATATTTGAAATCAAGGGAAGTGAAAAATCCTGAAATAAGAAATCTCGATATTTCATATGGATAAGCACAAGGTCAAGGCCCGTGGTTGCGTGAGGAAGAGGAAAAGGAGCTATGGAAAACACCAAAGCACTCGAGTTGGTCACAAAGAAGGATATGCGTGCCCTCGAGGTGCTAGAATTGCCTCAAAGGAATTGTAAGTTCGCCTGGAGAATTCATGGGTGTCAGGCCTCGTCTTGATCCCAATGAAAGTAGTTAATGAAAATGGGGAAAGTGGTTGAAACCTCGTTTCACCACATAAATGGAAATCATGGAAAATTTGGTCGTGGAGGGTAGACTGTCAGCCGAAAGTTCCCCTGTCATGGATTATCTTGTAAATCCCATACCAATCAGATCTTGCGTCTGATAGAAGAAGAGGCAGACGCCAATTTTTGAATGAAATGAATGAAGCACACTTCTGAAGGGAGTAGGTTGTTCTGAGTATAAATACTCAGTTTTGATTTTTTTCTAGGGTCAATGGTTGAGCTACGGTCCCATATGGTAAAGTTTTAATGAAGCCTCTGGTTCTCTAGTTATGTGTTTCCATTTGAGACTTCTTGTTTAATGATAGTCAACCCTTCTTATCATCTCTTTTTCTTATGATATTGAAGACTTGAGCATGGGTGATCCAAGGGATTTTTTGTGACTATATTGTAATGTATGTTTGATTGCAATATTTTTATGACGTTTTCAATTTCCTAAATTTTTGGGTTCAAGAGGATCTTGTATTTGAAGATTTGCCCCCTTAGTCCATCGGAATATCGGGCATCCACAAAAAAACTATACTCCTCCTCACCAGTTCTTCCCCCCTACTCACCCTTTACTACAAATTACTGACTGAAGTTAGATTAAGACCTCATTTTCCTGTGCATGCCAGTCCAATTTTCCGAGTTAAAGCGAGATAATCCTGAGTCTGCGTCCATTAGACCACCATTAAAATTATTCATTGTGACATATAAAATGATGGGTACTGGGCTTTCCTTTCCCAAAATCTAAAGGGCGACTTTTGGTGCTAACATTTCTAGCGTCGTCGCTGGGGAAAAATTGAATATTTTCCTGGGATTGAACGACAAAGATTATTGGTTCTGAAGGTGAATCAGAACTTAGTACATCGAGATTGCAACTGTGCACTTGGCGCCTCCACTATGACGAGTCCACTGTTTCAGCTGTGGCTTCTAGAGGCAGACACATAAGGTCTACTCCACAGCTGCCTTTAGCAACATCTGAAGCTGACCCAGAGAAAATTATCAGAAAGGGAAAGGTCTCCCGAGAAGGTACTTCTGCTGTTGAACCAGGTATTTCTGATGATTTTCTATGTCCTCCTATAGAAACTCTGATATCTGCTTCTCATTTTCCTATTATACCTTCTGTTGGAGTTTATGGAAGTTCAAAGTTTGGGAGTGTTCCTGTTGAGTTTTCTCCTCCTAGTTTTGGATTGGAATGAGAAAGCTTTGTCACTCTTATTTCCCCTGAAGTTATACCGTGGTCTAGAGCCAGGACCTCAGAAGATTTTCCTACCCCGGGCTTTATCACCTCTCCTCCTATTACTGTTGCTGCTACTACAGAAAGGAAAACCTCTATTCCCTCAAGCCCTGAAGAATTTTCTCCAAATCCTCTGTTGTTTCCTCTAGGAGGCTCGGTCCCAGTTTCTCCTGTTCGAACTCCATCCCCTCCTAATTATCCTCCACTTGTTATCCCTATGGCAGGTGCTAATCCCCCTAGAAATAGAATGGATTCCATAGTGGCTTCTAGATATTCCCCCTGGTCTTACCTCAGCCCATGAATTCTCTCCCTGCTAGAGATTACCTAAAATATATGCCTAATTTCACTAGAGAAGAAGACATAACTGTTGAAGAACACCTTGCTGCCTTCTAAAGTTATGCAGACAATATGAATATTGAAAATGAGGACTTCTGGATGAGAGTCTTTGTCCAAATCCTTGATGGTGAGGCTAGGGAATGGTTTAGAGGATTGACCCCTAGATCCATTGCTAGGATTGAGGCTCTAGATGAGGTTTTCTTGAGGCAATGGGGGGATAAAACAGACTTTATGTATTATATCATAGAGTTCGGGTCACTAAAGAGAAAGGAGGGAGAATCTGTCTTTGACTTCTCCAAAAGATTCAATAAAATGTACAATACGATCCCTGCTAGGATAAAGCCCACATAATCCTTTGCAAAATTACTTATGTTAGTGCTTTTGACCCCGATTTCTGCCTTCTGTTAAGAGAAAGAAGAGATACTTCCTTGGCTCATATGCAAGATGAAGCCATGGAAGTAGAGTCCAATGTGTTGGCGGTTGATAGACTTAGGAATAAAGATGACAGAGACAAAGGAAGGGGAATATTGAAGGCCTCAACCTCTGGTTTTTCTGCATCCCACCCTTAGGTGGATGAATTAACCAAAATGGTGAAGTCCTTGTCTGCAGAAATGGAGAGGATGAAGTTTGAAGGGAAACAAGGTTATAAGAATGAAAAACATTATGATAGTAGAGGCAACTTCAGAAGACCAAATAACACCCCTTAGATATTTCCAAGAGAGCCTCGAAGAAGATATAAGGATGATCAGAAAGTCCAAACTCCTCTTCAAAACAAACTGGTTGTTGATGAAGAAAGGGAGGAAGAAGAGCTTGATCCTGAAATCCATTGTCTTGGAGACACCTCACCTTTTCCACATTTAACTCAATCTGCATACAAGGAGTCCCTCATGGAAAACCAAATAAATGAGCTAAGGGGGGAGAAGTCCAATAACAATACCAATAAATAAAACTTGAGGTCAAAGAAGAAAGAAGAAAAGTCTGACATCCCAGAGCATCTTTCCAGAGCAGATAATCTTACCAAATATGAAGCTAACAGTAGAAAAGAAAATAAAACTCAGAATCCCTCACCAATAGCTAAAGGCCCTGTCCCAGAAGTGAGAGAAGTTCTAAAGCCCCCTTCCTCCTTTAGCTTTGAGAATGAAATTCAAAAAATTAGAATCCCGGTACCCCTTTCAGAGCTGGTCAAGCACGAGGATTTTAAAAGGTCCCTATATAAACTATTGTAGCCCGATCCTTCATCTTGTTCCACAGACTCAATAAAAATTCAAGATGAAAAGCCAACAGTTATTCTAGATCCCTTGATAGAAGACATAGATGATTAATCCCCTCCCTTCTACACCTCACTGAACATACATGACAAGGTGTTGCATAATTGTTTGATGGACTCAGGGGCATCTCATAATCTCATGCCCAAAATTGTCATGGATGAACTAGGGCTAGAAGTCACAAAGACTTACCATGAATTGTATTCCTTTGAATCTAGGAAAGTGAAATGTCTTGGGGTCATCAAAGATCTAGTCGTGACTTTGTTTCAACTACCCATGAAAAGTGTGGTCATGGACATCGTGGTGGATGATATCCCTCCCAAGTTCAACATGCTATTGTCAAGATCTTGGATAAAAAGACTTGGGAAAACATTGCAGATGGACCTCACATATGATACCATTCCAGTCTTTGGAGGGGATCATAGAATACTATACAAAGAATCTCAATTGTCCTACATTATCAGTGATGAAGTAGACCCCACCAATCATCCTATATTTTACCTTGATACTAATTTTTGATCTAGCTTATTGTATCTCACTGATGCCTCCGAGCCCCCTCTTGAGATTAGAAAGTCCATTACTCTTTGTGAATATTCCCCTTTGATTACCTCTGTGTGGAAAATGTTCTTCGATGGAGCCTCTTCTAGAGAATGTGTTGGTGTCGAGGTGGTCTTTGTTTCACCTCTTCAAGAAATTGTATCTCTGTCATACAAGTTAGAGTTTGAAACTACCAACAATGTGGCAGAATATGAAGCTCTTGTTTTGGGATTGAGGGCTGCAAAAGATACGGGAATTGGAGAGATATTCATGTTTGGGGACATTGAGTTGATTGCCCAACAGATCAGAAATATTTATCAGGCCAAGCACCCTCGAATAAGATCATATAGAAATGAAGTGTGGGACCTGGTTGAAAACTTTTTCTCGGCTTTCAAAATTTCATTTGTTCCAAGAGAAGAAAATGTAGTGGCTGATTCTCTGGCTGTCTCAGCAAGTAATTTCAGAGTCCCTCTGCCACATGAACTCAGGTATGATGCAGAAGTGAAATATAGACCCTCCATACCTGACAACATCAAACACTAGAAAGGGTTTGAGAATGACCTTGAAATAAAAATATTCCTAGAGACTGTCGATGAGTTTTCAACATTGCATATAGATCAAGATCCAGATTCTGACATAGATCCCTAGGATAATGTTTTTTTGAACAAAATTGTTGATCATCACATTGTCCATCTACCTAGAAATCACATCCCAAAGGGACTAGTTCCTTTGGAAATATTATTTGACAGAAATGATGTGGTGGTAAAGGGTAAATCCTCAAAGGAGTATGCCGACGTAGTGTTGACAGGCGAAAATGAACGCTCGCCAACTGGAAGAGTGGATCCGGTCCGGGGTTGTCTAAATAACCCAAGCCATTTGGGATGATCCACCCTGACGGGTTTAGCGGCTCCGTTGGCCGATCTAATTCCTAGGAAACGAAAGAAAAACTAAACTAAGAAAAACTAATCTAAGTGAAAAACAATAATTAAAGCAAATTATAAATGAATCTGAAATAAATATATACAATTTACGGTCGAATACTATAATAATTCTATGAAATTAAACGTTCAACTTATCAACAGAATTAGATCTTAATCACAAATGTACAATATTTACAGATTACAGATTTTACATGAAAACCTGCTAAAATCATTTGTAAGCTGTCCTATGACAGCAAAACTATTGTTTTTTTTTTTTATAATTTCATGAAAAAGAACTAAAATTATAACTATCTAAGCTGAGCAATTAAAATCATAATCTATACTATAAATCTGAACTTTATATGTATATCTATCTAAACTACTTAAATAACACTAATAGATTAACCTGTATTAATGCTTTCCAATTTGTCCTGTGTAAAGGATCCAGTTCAGCTGTTCGATGGGAGGAAACCCGCACCAGATTTTCTGCAAGCTTCTTGTAAACTAGAAGCAGTAGTGCTCTTTGAATATCAATAACAGAACAAACAAGACATAAAATTGACAACAATCTTATGATTTACAAATCATCACAATTAGATAAACCCGTATGTGAAGATTTGTACGAAATGATTCATTTAACGAAGAAGGTAAACCGTTAATTCATTAAATGGAAACAAAGTAATTTATGTACTTTGAAATAAGAGAGATCAGATATGGACAATGCATAAACCGAATCACATCAACCTGCAATGAATCATGATATCTAAAGTAGTCAATAATTGATTGCAAACTGATATGAAGAAAACTTGAAATAAAAGTTTGATATATTGAAAGCTAAAGATGTTACAAGACATCAACTTTCATCCCAATCTGAATCATTATAAATCCATAGTCTGGTTCTCCCCACAATAGATGATGGGTTTCAATACAAAAAATAACAAGTATTTAAAGATCACAGGGTAAAACATCCCTGTGGGAATTATCAAAACAGTTTACAAAAAATCTGGGAACAATCTCCCAAGTCTCTATTTCTGACTAAAGCTAATAACCTATAACAAAACTATATCACAAAAGTATCTCCTAAACAACCACAACATATCCAATTGGTCATTGAAATTCGTATGCACCTGAAAGTGGACAAGAATAGACAAGTTTAGATGACATTTTATTTGTAAAACTAACAAAAATCTAAATTTTAAGACTAGCTACAGAATCTTGCGATTCTGTAGCTGGTCTAATTTGAACACATAATCATTTTAAAATCAAACCAAAACTAACAAAAATACATCCTACCTATTAAACAATCTTTAATTGCTAATTTAAAACAAAGCGAATCATTAAACCAAAACTTCTATGCTAATTGAGAGCAAACAAAATCATGTTTAAATCTATTTCAATCAAAACAAACCCAAAACGAATATCAAGCAAACCTCTGGTAAGAATTCAATATACTCAACAGAATTATTTTTTGAATACAAACTAACAGAGTCGTATCAAATCTACCTTTGATACTAATCCAACTCATGCTAATTCAAGGCACGCAACAATCGTTTTTCAAATCAAATCAAACAGGAACGAATAGAACTAACTCGGGGGTAGACACAATCGTTACGCAAAATCGTATCAATCAAAGCATAGCTACATGATTTTAGCAAACGAATCTTTTATACAGGTCGAATGCAATCATAATCCAAACGAAAATATTTATTCAAAATGAAACAGAATCGTTCCTGGTAAATTGAAGTCAATAGGATTGTTTTGAATCTATTAAAAACAAACAGAACTAATCGAAGGCAGACCCAATCGAAAATGTGAAAAATTGTTTCAAAGGCAAACCAAATAGAATCGAAAACAAACCAATCGTTTATACTAATCTGAGAACAATAAAATCGTATTAACCAAATCATAGCTGTGTCCTAATTTAGCAAACAAATCTTCTGTACATGATTCATAACGAAATTATTTTTGGTGATTCGAAAGTAATAGAATCAATTTGAAATTATTAAAAATGAATAGAGCTAATTTAAGACAAAACCCAATCAGTTATATTAATTCAAACCAACTCATAAAAAAAAATCGATGTTGAAACACATACCTGGGCATTAAAAGGAATGATTCGATCATGATAGCTTGGAATTGACAAAGGCCGTTGTTGCCTCGACGTTTCTAAAGACAATTGAGCCGGTGGTTTTTTGATTCTTTTCGTTGGCTTGTAGCCTGTCGTTCAACTTCGACAGCACTGTCACCCGTTCCTCTAACGATTTGATCTTAGTTTGTAACAGGGGAATGTCGGTGTAATAACATTCAAGCCAGGCATTACATTGAGCACACGGTGATTGATCGGGCTTTGGCATCACAGGCGAGGGTTCTTTCATGTTACCAGGGGTTTGATTGTGAAGCTTAATTCCCGAGTAGTTAGGGTCATTTTTGAGGCACGGAGGTAAATTGGAGACATAGTCATAGGGTTCCGTAGAGCATAAGCCATGAGAATAGGGATATTCCTCGGCTAGGAAACGTTCAATTTCAGAGTCCGAGTCCTTGCTCAACACTATTGGCTTTTGGTCAATGTTTTGCTTGGGTTTGTTCCTGGCACATCTGGATATCCATCGGGAATTTTTATTCCCTTTACTGTTCACACCAGTATCACCCCTACCTTTCTTCCTCATAGGATTCTTAGCAGCCTTAGCATTGTCTTTAGCACACGGTTCGACAATAGTATCGGGTAGGTCAAGGTCGGGGCAATCCAGGGGTTTGACAGGGGGTAGAAGGATATGAAATGGCACGGCTGGCCCAACCAAAGTTTCGGCAACCACAACCTTGCCCACTTGGATAGAATCGGGGGTGGCAAAGCCATTCCTTGTCAGGAAGGCTTGCCAACTATCACCACTAAGGCTTAAACGATGAACGATAAGGACTTTGATGAAGCAGTGATGGAAAAGGCTGCTATCAACCTTTTCACGCTTGAATCATTTGGACATCTTGTAAAGGCTACGTAAGAGATAATGTGGCATGTTCAAAGGATAGCCTATAAAATTCATCAATAACCAAGATGATACAAAAATACCAAGCCATAACGACCTTCGCAGGTCACAAACTGTTTAACAATTGCCAACAGGTCGTGCCACCTGGGTTTGATGGTATTGAGAGGCATACCTCTATCACAGCTAACAATTTTTCTTGATGTGAATAAGAGCGGCCACGACACCTCGTCGACTTTGGAATTTTTAAACCACCTTTGCCTTGTAGCTGGTAAGCCTGTAGCCGAACTTATGAATTCCTCATTTAACTCGAGTTGTATGTATCCGACCTTAGCCCTACAACCTTCGAAGGTGAGGGTGAACTGTTGGGCAACTGAAAGGTTAAAACCTTCGAATCTCTGGATAAACACCAGCCAACCATTATTTTCTAAATCTTCATGGGCATTGTCGAATAGCAGGAGTGTTTGGCTGCCATTGGGATCTATGCGCACCATAGGTGCCATAGACGAGAGCACACTGTGAGCCGGGTGAACGGGAAAGGGTTTGGTCAGGGTAGACGCAGGATCAGATAGCTCACAGACTTCCCCAAAACCAACAGAGGTAACCCGGGATAGGAGGGAGGCATTAATGCCTGAGTGTGCTAGGGTGGTGGAGCTAGATCAACCCATGCAAAATAGTCATATCCAACTATACAACCGATGATGCATATGGTGATTCAAATCACTAATGCAATGTGTTAAAATCAAATTCCATTCCAACGATTAATGAAAACTATGGTGAGTCGACCCAAAAAATTGCACAAGCAATGTTTGCATGTTTTTTAAAATCAAACAATTGTTTCAAAATCAACACCAAGGGTTCGATTATAACAAATATAAGTTGCATTAAATGATTGTACCAAGGGTCTAACCATAATGTCAATATTTTTTCATGAAACCAATGTGCGAAGGAAATTGATGAAAAACTATCAAACCACCAATGTATTAAGGACTCACTGACAGTCATTATAATATCATCACAATCTTATAAAAATGAAATCATATTAGCAACAAAAGAATGCCAAATGATTAAAGATTTTGGTGTCTTGTCAACTGTGCGACTATAATTAAATTGGAAATGTAATGAACACATAGACAAGAGTGACCATAATAATCCATTGACGATTTTAATGTGGCTTCGAAATCAAATTTTTCACGCTTGCAGTCGTGAAAACAAGAACAAAGACAGGTGTGCAAATGCGCGAAATAATAGTGTTGTTTTATTCAAAGATTGCGGTGAGAATCAAGGGTTCCAAAACACTTGGGTAGGCAGCTTATAGAGATAGGATAAAAAGCGAAATGGCTGCCAACACGTCGCTGAGTGCAATATTGGTACAGAGGAGGATCCAAAGTTTGTCAAGTTGTCAAGCAACCTGTCAAGGGAGCAGAGAACTGAGTAGACTGAGCTATTAAAGGAATTTTATGATGTGTTCGCATGGACCTATGAAGACCTCAAAACATATGACACCACTGTCATTCAACACAAGATCCCACTGAAGGAGGAAGACAATCCTTTTAGACAAAAATTAAGACAAATAAATCCTATGTTGCTTCCTATTATGGAGAAAGAAGTAAAGAAGTTGTTGGATGCCCAATTCATTGTTCCCCTGAGATATTCTGAGTGGGTGGCCAACCTGGTCCCAGTGAGGAAGAAGAATGGAGAAATTAGACTGTGTGTCGATTTTAGAAACCTGAACAAGAGCTCAAAGAAAGATAATTACCCGTTGCCAAAGATGGAACATATATTGCAGAGGGTAACAGGTGCATCCAGGATTTCCATGATTGATGGATTTTTCGACTATAATCAGATCTTTGTTTCGCCTGAGGACAGAGAAAAGACAACCTTCACCACTCCTTGGGGCACATTCATGTATGCCAAAATTCCCTTTGGATTGATGAATGTAGGAGCAACCTTATAGCGAGCCATGGACATCACCTTTGTTGGAGAAAAGGATAAATTTGTGGTCATCTATCTGGATGACATAACAATATTTTCTAGATCTGATAAAGAACATTGCTACCATCTGAGGAAAGTCTTCTTGAAATGCAAAAGGTTTGGTCTTTCCCTAAATCCTAAAAATTCTATATTTTCTATGAAAGAGGGAAAATTGTTGGGACACATAGTGTTAGATGAGGGGGTTAGGATTGATCCAAGAAGGGTAGAATCTATTCAAACCTTGTCACTTCTGAGATCTAGGAAATAATTCCAGTCTTTCCTGGGCAAACTTAATTTTTTAATAAGGTTTGTTTCAAATTTTTCTGAATTGGTGAAACATATCACAACCATGCTCAGGAAGGGAAATGAGGTGAAGTGGACTGCTAAGTCTAGAGAATCCTTCAACCAAATAAAGAAGGAACTAACTGAAACAACGGTGCTACTCAGTCTTGATTATTCCAAGGATTTTTTTATTTTTTCCTTTGCTTCATTGGACACAATGGCAACTGTTTTATTGCAAAAGAACGTTGAAGGATTAGAGAAGCCTATCTCCTTTTTCAGAAGATTACTGAGGGACGTTGAGATCAAATATGACATCATGGAGGAGAAGGCCTATTCCTTGGTAAAATATCTCAAGGATTTCAGAGTCTATGTTTTGCATTCGAAGATCATTGCATATGTTCCTTCAGCTTCTGTGAAGAACATTTTCATTCAGCCTGACATAGACGGGAGAAGGAGCAAGTGGATTGCCAAAATCCTGGAATTTGACCTGAAAATAAAACCCACCAAGCTGGTTAAAGGCCAAGGTTTAGCCAAGCTATTGGCTGAATCTAATTGTAAATATTTGGGGTTAAATTCATCAACATTTTCTCAAAAAATAGCAGGCTGAAGCATCTGATAAAAGTCCTTAGGGAAGACCTAAATTGGCATAATGTGCCTGGTACAAAGACATTATATATTTTCTGCAAGATTTAAGACCTCCTAAGGGTATGGGAAAAATCAAGGCAAGATCTCTAAAACTCAAAGAAATTAGATATTTCCTTATTGACCATGTATTTTATTGGAAAGACCCTCTAGGCGTGCTTATGAGATGTCTAGACCCACAGGAGGCCCAAAAGATTATATCTGATTTCCATGAAAACCTATGTGGGGGACATCATTTCCGAAAAACCACAGCCTACAAAATTCTCAGGGCTGGGTACCACTGGCCTACTCTATTCTCTGATGTCTGTGCAATGATCAAGGCTTGTATCAAGTGTAAAAAATTATCTGGAAAGCAATAGATTAAGTTTCTTCCATTGAAGCCCGTATTAGCTTCAAGACCTTTTCAGTAGTGGGGCCTAGACTTTATTGGGGAAATTCATCCTCCTTCAAGTGTTTAGCATAGGTGGATCCTAACTACAACAGATTAATTCACTAAATGGATAGAAACTATCCCCACAAGGAGTGCTTCTCACAAAGTAATCATTGGTTTTCTTGAAGATATTATGGCCAGGTTTGGTTGTCTGAACATAATCATCATTTATAATGCTGCATCCTTCAAAGATGAACCATTGATCAAGTTTTGTGAGCAGTTTGGAATTTTGTTGATCCACTCCACCTATTACTATCCAGAAGGCAATGGGTTGGCAGAGTCCTCCAACAAAAGCCTGATAAAGATAATCAAAAGACTGCTAGAGGACAATAAGAAATCATGGGATTCAAAGATTAAATTTTATCTATGGGCTGATAGAGTGACAACAAAGAAGTCCCTGGGCATCTCTCCTTTCCAACTTGTGTATGGGACTGAAGCATTTTTTCCTTCCCATCTCGCCCTACCTTTGGAGAAATTCTTCCAAGACTGCCACGGAGAGCCTGATGATATGAGTAGGAGAATTCATCAGCAGGTAGAAGTGCAGTAGAATAGAGAGCAAGTGAGGGGCAGAGCGCATGAATGACAACAGAAAATCAAGCAGGCCTTTGATAGAAAAAACAACAAGGAGGATTTCTAGCTAGAAGATCTAGTACTCAAATGGTATGCACCCAGATAGGACAAGGGAAAGCATGGAAAATTTGAAGCCCTTTGGATCAGTCCCTTCAAAATCTTTGAGAATTTCCCAAATAACATTTATAGGTTGAAAAATTTGGAGGGTGATGAAGTTTTTGGTGGCCCTGTAAATGGGCACTTCCTAAATTTGTTTTTGTTTGAAAGCTGCACTCGATATCCCACCATTGTAAATACCATTCCTATTTTATGTTTATTTGTTTTAATAAGAGACTCCATAACCCAAAGCAAAGGCACTAAAGTTACACGTCCTCGATAGCTCGCAGGGAGCATGCCATTCCCTATGGAGCCAAATGTTAGCACTTAATCTTGTCATGGTCTTACGAGTTGTGGTTTCTACCTAAGTCTGTGATTTTGCCTGTCTTTTCTCCTTTTGTAGACCCGATCATAGGTTTTTCCCCTCAGCTTGTATCTTTCTTTTGTTTACCTTAGTCCTTTTGATCGACCAATTTTACCTATCAGATAGCCTGAGAGATATCGGCCCTAAGCCTTTCTGTTTTCCCTAAGGCCGATCACTTCTCCCTTTACCTTTGTTGCTGATTTTTTCATTTTCCCAAGCCCTCAGCCAGTCATCCAAGTAATTTTTCGTAGGCCATAGACATGAGCACCAAGCACAACACTTTAAGCGGTCTGATATGGACTCAAATAAAGTTAGTGGGAAAGAGCAGTTTTCAATGACGGAGATCCATCAAATGGAGTGGATCGATGGCCATCGGGTGATTGAGATCATGCAATTGCACCAAGTTTAGTGTCGAGCAGAGGTCTGAAATCATGAGGCTTATCTAAGCCATTGGTATCAGAAGGATGCATGGCACAAGATCAACGTTTTGATAAATCGCGGGATAGAGCATTCAAAAGGCCAGGTCATGAGGAATCACGAAACACGAAGTTGTGAAATAATATAGGCCGTTCGTTCCAGTGAGGCACGTTGTGCCAGATCGGAACCACGGAGAAATTCATTTTGGGAAGGTGGAAGTAAGAAGTGTCGACATCCCTAGCCCTGAAATGTTGATATGATCTGAGTTGTCCGATGTAAAGAGACGCGTGTCTCTCAATCTGAGTGATCACAACTTCGTGACTCAAAATTTTGAGCATGGAGCACATCATGAATTCATGAAACACGAAATTGCGATGCACCTAAGGATTATGCCCACGATCATAGCTCAGGGTCATATGGAAAATGAGGCCAAATGAAAAGTACATGCCTGATTGAGCACCGGGTGACTAAAGTTGTTCGAGGAACTGATCCCAACCGTCCAATTCAAAGAGTGTCTGATTGTCGATATGGATAGGCCATTTCGCAAGATCAGGCATCAGAATATTTGAAATCAAGGGAAGTGAAAAATCCTGAAATATGAAATCCTGAGATTTCATATGGATAAGAACGAGGTCACGACTTGCAGTCGCGTGAGGTAGAGGAAAAGGACCTGCGCAAAATACCAAAGCACCCGAGTTGGTCACAAAGAGGATCTGCGTGCCCTCAAGGTGCCATAATTGATTCAAAGAAATTGTAAGTTCACCTAGAGCAGTCATGGGTGTCATGCCTCATCCTGATCCCAATGAAAGTAGTTAATTAAAATGGGGAAGGTGGTTGAAACCTTGTTTCATCACATAAATGGAAAGCATGGAAAATATGGCCTGTGAGGGAAGATTGTCAGTCGAAAGTTCCCCTGTCATGGATTATTTTGCAAATCCCATACCGATCAGATCTTGTGTCTGACAGAGGAATGCAAGTGTAGTCTGACAGAAGAAGAGAAAGATGCCAAGTTTTGAATGAAATGATCGAAGCGTGCTTCTGAAGGTAGTAGGTTGTTCTGAGTATAAATACTCAGTTTTGATATTTTTCTAGGGTCGATGGTTGAGCTACGCTCCCGTATGGTAAAGTTTTAATGAAGCCTCTGGTTCTCTGGTTATGTGTTTCCATTTGAGACTTCTTGTTTAATGACATTCAACCCTTCTTATAATCTTTTTTTCTTCTAACATTGAAGAATCGAGCATGGGTGATCTAGTCGAGTTGTTGTGACTGTATTGTAATGCATGTTTGATTGCAATATTTTTATGACATTTTCAATTTCCTAAGGTTTTGGGTTCAAGATGATCTTGTATTCGAATCTTTTCCCCCTTAGGCTGCTGGAAGACCTGACGTCCATAACAGACCTCTACTCCTCCTCACCAGTTCTTCCCCCCTACTCACCCTTTACTACAACTTACTAACTGAAGTTAGATTAAGACCTCATTTTCCTGTGCATGCCAATCTAGTTTTCTGAGTTAAAGTGATATAATCATGAGTTTGCGTCCATTAGACCAACCTTAAAATTATTCATCATGACATATAAACTGATGGGTACTGGGCTTGCCTTTCCCACAGTCTGAAGGGCAAATTCTGATGCTAACAGAAGCTACAACTAGGAATTTGCAGCCAAAAATAAAATCAATTTCTAAGTTTGTTTTTGAATTGGTTAATTTGTTTTTCATAATTTTACAAATCTAAGTTTCTTGTCTTGAATTTAGATTGGTTTTAATTTTTATTTTGGTTATTTTACATAATTTTTGGTGGAAGAGGAGGAAAGAAACATTTTTATCCACTGAAAATCAAAAATTAAATCTCGGATTTGGGGCGAAATCAGAAACAAGAAATTTATTTCAGGCCAAATTTTTGACCATACCGGGATGAATCTGAGAAATCTAAAACATGGATTTTTTTTTTCTTCCGAATGGTCCGATTTAGATGAATTGTGATGATTTTTGGAAATAGATGCACAATTTGGGAGAAAATCAGGGTTCTCTAGAAGCATATTTTCAGGTTGCAGCCAACGACGCCCAAAGAGATAAATACATAAACATTGAATGGGAAATGGTGCTCGTTTCTACAATTTAGAGGCTCTGAGCACTGTTGTAAAGATATTTTAGCTATAGGTGAAGAGGAATATTGAGATTTGAGTTATTTGGGGGTTTTCTTTTCAAGATTCAATCTTTGTATTTGAGATAGGGTTTGCACTATTGCAACTCTTTTCTTCTACAAAAAATCTCATGATTTTGAAAGGATTGTTGGAGATCTATTTGTAAAACAGAAAAATGAAATCAAGTTTATTATTTGTATTCAAATACTTTTATTTTTTAATGAAAAATCTACTCTTTTATTGACAAATCCATGCCAATTATTTCATATTTTGCATCATTGTTTGATATGAGAATGATTGTCTATTAGATCATCTATCTGATCTAATGGTATTATAGATCTATTATTTATTTCTAATATTCTCTTGTGCTTCAATCCAATTTCTGAGTAACTATTTACTTAGAAATTTTTCATTTGAAATAGATTTAATTGTCATTGAACTGTATGAACTATTTCTGCATTTTAATTGCCCATCTTTTATTTTTTTAAATATCCAAACAAAAAATGTATGACAATCATAATGTTAACTGTTTGAATTAATTCAAAAACATGGTCATTTTCGACCATCAACAACGAGTTATCTTGGATCCAGTGAGTAATCATCTAATTCCTCACTTATCCAAGAAGAATAATACCAAGGAGATGTTTGATTCCCTGGTAGGATTATTCCATATCACTAACATGAATATGAAGGCGATCTTAAGAAATAAACCCAAATCTATGCACATATCTAGATATGACAATGTTATCGATTATTTCACAAGGATCAATTGATTACGTGATCATATTAAAGATATAGGGGAGAAATTGGATGATGTAGAGCTCATGAATGTGGCATTTAATGGTTTTCCCAAGCCTTGGGAACCATTTTTCAAGGGAGTTTGTGCTCGTGAAAAACTCCTAGATTGGCAGAGGCTTTGGGATAATTTCATCTAGGAAGAGACTTGGGAGGAGTATAAGAGTAGAAAGAAGGCAAGTAGTGATGATAACTTGGCCCTTATCAGTAAGACAAGGAAGGGAAAAGGAAAGAGTTCCAACAAGAAGAGTAACAATGATGGAGGAATATCATATCTAGGGAAGAAGGACTTGAGTAAAATCAAGTTCTTCTCATGTCATAATAATGGAAATTATGCATATCAGTGTCCATAGAAGAAGAAGGGAATAGGAAATACATGGGAAACAAAATCAGTAGAGATGTAGCTATATGATTTTGTAGTGAAGTTTGAGAAGGATTTCTCACTAGTTTCTTTCCTTTCTACTAGCATGGCTACCAAGAGTGTGTGGTACTTGGAAAATGGTGCATATCGTCATATGAAAAAAGCACATGATCTATTCAACATTCTGATGGATAGGGACTCATGGACTTATGTGGATCTTGGTGATAATTCCAGGTATGTAGTGATGGGAGATGAAACGATTTTGTTCTAGCTCGAGTTGGGAGGTTCATTTGATGCCCAAAATGTTCCATATGTACCAATATTGAAGAAGAAATCTCTCTCAGTATTTGGTATGGAGGACATGGGTTTTTCCATTACTTTTCAGAGAGGGAAAGTATTGATACAAACACAGAAAAATAGCCTAGACATAGTAGTGGTTGTTGGGGTTAGAGAGGGCACTTTATACAGGTTGTAGGGTAATCGTGTTTAGTATTTGGTACATGATAGTGACAAACTCTGTGAGCTATGGCATAGGAGGTTGGGAAACCTACACTATAGGGCATTGCCAATTCTAAGGGGGATTGTTACAGGTATTCCAAATTTCAGTGTTGAGCAATAGAGAGTGTCTAGAGGGTGTGCACTTAGAATGAATGCCAAGGATTATTTTTCAGGTAGTGAGAGTAGCTCCAGGGGGATATTGGATATTATACATTCATATTTCGGTGGGACAATTTTAGTAGCATTAGTGAAGGGAGATACATACTATGTGATGTTCGTTGATGAATTTTCCAGGAAAACATAGATCTTCTTTATGAAGACCAAGGATAAGGTCTTCAGTCAGTTTTAGGATTTTATGACTCAGGTGGAAAACCAAGAAGGAAATAAGATCAAGGTATTGATATTGGATAATGGGGGAGAGTACACCTCTAATAAATTCAAGGATTTTTGCAAGGAGGGAGGGATAAAGGGGGAGTTGATCTTCTCATACAACCCTCAATAGAATGGGTTTGCAGAGATAAATAATCGGTCCATTATCAGTACTGCAAGGGCTATGATACATGACCAGGAATTGCCTATGTTTCTTTGGGAAAAGGTGTGTGTCCTCATAAGATATTGGGGGAAAATACTTCATAGGGGGATCTCTCAGGGGTCAAACTAGAGATAGGAAATTTGAGGATCTTTGGTTGTCCAATATACATCCATGTGCATGTGGAGAAGAGGAAGAAGATGGAACCTTCAAAACATAAGGGTATATTTGTGAGGTACAACAAGACCTCAAAGTGATGTAGACCCCATACTCTCCCTTTGGCTACATGACCTCCCAGTCAAGGATCTTCGATTCTCTGAGCCAAATCATCTCTCTGAAACCTTAATGGTCTCACTTGTGATTAAACATAGCCCCTTTCGGATTTTGGTGCAGGTCCTATGATAACCATAACCTCTTCCTTCGCGCTTTCAAAATATCAATTTTCAGGCGCTAGCTCCTTTTCCATTAGCCCGTTCCTGCATGTGACCTCAGGCTATGTACTCACATAAGCATGTGATTGCATAGCGGCCAAGAGTGGTTTGAGACCACACTTCTTTTCTCCCTGCAATTCACTACCAATCGCCACATGTCCCTTTGGAAATATTGTGGTTTCGATTGCGACCCATTCTCATTTTTTTAAAGTCCATGGATTTTCTTTCCCTGCAATTAAGCATGACCGTTGATCTTGTGATCTCGGTCAATGCCTCTTGATTGATGATTGAGATATGCCTCCTTTCCTACCTTCCCTTTGGAGAACAATCTCCCATATTTACACTATCTATCGACGCATGTCCCTTTCAAATCAACGGTTGTGATTTGCTTCGGTAATTTGGGCTTTGAGAGTTTTAAATTCTTCCTTAACTTTCTCCTGAAATTATTTCACCTGGAGTTCACAATCTGTCGATGCGTGTCTCCCACAGATCGACGACTATGATTGGATTTGACTCTTCGGGCATTTCAAACTCTCTGAACTTTCTTCCTCTCAAAGTACTTCCACCTGAAGTCGATTATCTATCGACACGTGTCTCACACAGATCGACGATTGTGCTTCAGTTCGGGTCTTCAAGCTTCAAAAGTTTCAAATCCTGCACACTCACTTTCTCCTAGAGTCCACAGATTTCTGCCATGTGTCCTTCTGAATCTGATGGCTATGATTCACTTTGGCTATTCAGGCTTCGGGAGTTTCAACTACTGAACACTCATCTCCTCCCTGAGTTTTTTCACGCAAAGTCGACGATATTTCAACGCATGTCTCCCACAGATCGATGGTTGTGAATTGCTTCGTCTATTTGAGCACACTCACCTTCTGAGCATTTTCACCTCAAGTCTTTGATCTGTTGAAACTTACCTCCTGGTCACCAATGGTCAAGATCTACTTCGACTCTTCTGTGATTTCACCTCCTCTTGTCTACAAACTTCCTAAGTTCTTCCGCTCTAGAGTTGTAGATGTTGTACCACCTATCCCTCTTGACGATCAACGATCCCTAATAACTTCAGAATTTTGGGAACTCAGAAGTTTTCTCTCCTGTACACATGAAGAGACTTCAAACTCATGCACTTTTCCCAGATTCAACGATTTGGAATGGTCCCTCTCCCTCCTGGACGGATTTTGACCGATAATTAGTGAAATATTCAGAGCTTCACTCCTTTGCAGATTTATCTTTGCTATCCCTTCTAATCTTGATTCCTTTGAGGATTTTGATCTCCCACACACTCCTTGCATTTCTGGGATGTCGAAAAACTCATATCAAAGGATTTCTTCGACATAAATTCTTCCCGCACTTCTTGCGCTTATGTGTTCTGCTTCTTCGACACATTGTCTCTCCTTGATTCTGTGCACTCCTTGCACTTAGTATAAGTTCCCATCATTTATTCTGAACTCCTCTGATTCAGTTCAAGACTCTTTCGATGCACTCCTTGTGTATAATATGCACTCCTTGCATACAAGTTCTCATAAGAATAAACACACACATAATGCATCATTCATTCAATCACACCTCAAAATTAACATTGTTCAAGGAATTGGATTAATTCTATCTATTTTATTCATCCATGAAATAAATTACATAGTATTACAGTTCTTCACTACATCTTTCTTCTTTTCCTATCCGCTACTCTTTTCTACTCTGCTCTACTCTCTAATACAATACAACAAAAAATATATCTAAGGAGTGGGTCCTCGAGCTCTTCTTCATCCTGTCTGCAACCTTTACTATCTGTTTCTAGTGGTTACCTACTTTTTCCTATTACAATAACTATCAATTATTACCAGATAAGGGCTTCCACTCTCTACCTACAACTCCTTATAGCCATACACAACTTTACAAACAAGATCTATTTAAAAACATTGTTTCCAAAATATCTCAACACCTCATTCTGTTTTATATTTAAATGTTTATTTGAAATTCTTTCATGCTGAGATGTCATATCCTTGCCTCCACACTTGCTTCTTTGAATTTGAAGGCCCTGCATCATACTCCTCTGGCTAAAATATTCATGGGCTCTTGTCTTTCCACTGGATTATATTTCCACTTCACTAAGTATTCATGATGATCATTCCACTGGATGATCTTTCCACTTCAATAAGTATTTAGGATATGTCTTCCTCCTGGTCTTCTTTCCAACTCTTTGTTCTATGGTTTTCTCCATCTGAGGTTTTTCTGCCGTGGGCAATTTTTCTTCCCACTGAACTTCTTTCTGATCATATGATTCTCCTGCATTATCTCTCCTTTAGGGGTATATGTATGCAACATTGAATATCAGTGATATCCCAACATTGTCTGGAAATACAATTTCATAAGCATTGGATGGAAATTTTCCGAGAATCCTGCATGGTCTTATCTTCTTCATCTTCAACTTGTTATATGTTCCCCTTGGAAACCTTTATTTTCTCAAATGAGATAAAACTTCATCTCCTACTTCAAATTGAAATTCTCTCCTCTTCTGATCAACTCTGTTATTATATTTCAGGTTGCTATCTTGTAGCTGCTCTCTGACTCTATCATGGAGTTTCTGCATTTCCGTTGCAAAATATTCCGCGCCAACACTTCTGAATTCATCTTGATTCAAATATCTCAACTCTGTAATCCCTCTTGGTTGTATACTATACACAATTTCGAATGGACTTTTTCCGGTGCTCCTGTTCACTAAATTGTTAAATGCAAATTATACTTGTGCCAAAATATGATCCCATTGATAGCCTTGTTCAATGACTAAACTTCTTAACAAGTTTCCTATACTAAGGTTTACTACTTCAGTCTTTCCATCTATCCGAGGGTGTTCTACTGAACTAAAGGAAGATTTTGTCCCCATCCTCTTCCATAGAGTTCTCCAAAAGTGTCCTACAGATTTTGTGTCTCTATCTGAGACTATGCTCCTAGGAAATCCATGTAGTCTCACCACTTCTCTGAAAAACAAATTGGCTATGTGTGTAGCATCACTTTTTTTCTGGCATGGTATGAAATGTGCCATCTTTGAAAATTTGTCCACCACAACAAATATGGAATCATTCCCTTTCTGGGTTTTAGGAAATCCCAATATAAAATCCATACTGATTGCATCCCATGGCCTTTTTGGAATTGGTAATGGCTGATACAAACCAGTGTTCTGCTGTCTTCCTTTTGCATACTGGAAAATTATGCATTTTTTCACAATCATTTTCACCTCTGCCCTCATGATTGACCAATAGTATTAATTTCTCAGCTGTGAAAATGCCTTATCATGACCAAAATGTCCAGCTAAACCTCCATTGTGTTTCTCTTTCAACATGTTATCTCTCATTGAGCATCTTGGTATACATAGTTGGCTTCCTTTGAAAAATAATCTATCCCGGATCAAATATTCTTTCCATGGGATTCTATCTCCCAACAAAGGATTCTTACATTCCTCATAAGCTTCCTTAAAACATAGATCTTCTCGATACATTTCCTTGAGGTGTTCAAACCCTAAGGTCTCCCCTTGGAATTCCTGTACAATTAAACTTCTCCTGCTTAAAACATCTACAACTTTGTTAGCAGTTCCAACAATATGTTTAATAACAAAAGTAAAATTCTACATAAATTATACCCATTTAGCATGTCTCTGATTCAACTTTTCTTGCCTAGTAATAAACTGCAAAGCTTGATTATCACTGTACAAGACAAATTCTTTAGGAATTAGATAGTGCCTCCACTTCTTCAAATATCGAATCACTGCATAAAATTCTTTTTCATATGTGGAATAATTATTCTTGGTGTCATTCAACTTCTCACTTAAATAAGTAATTGGCCTATTATCCTGACTCAATACTGCTCCAATAGCTACTCCACTTGCATCGCATCTCACTTGAAATGTTTTTCCAAAATCTGGTAAGACCAGAATTGGTTGTTCTGTGATCTTCTCCTTCAACACTTTGAAACTTTTTTTAGTTTCCTCTGTCCAATTAAAAGACTTTTGTTTCTTTTTCATAGTGTCCAGCATGGGTGTGCATATACCACTGAAATTTCTGATAAACTTTGTATAAAAACTTGCTAACCCATGAAAAATTCTTACCTAAAATATGCTTCCTGGAGATGGCCATTCTTCGATTGCTCTCACCTTTTCTGGATCCATTTCAATTCATT
Organism: Picea sitchensis; assembly: GCA_010110895.2. Classification (NCBI taxonomy): domain Eukaryota; kingdom Viridiplantae; phylum Streptophyta; class Pinopsida; order Pinales; family Pinaceae; genus Picea; species Picea sitchensis. The sequence continues at coordinate 186,415 of SNQJ01S0001323.1, forward strand.
TGAAGAGATCACAAAACCTAAGTATATGAGTTTTGTCTTCATAAAATATCTTTTCTTTATATTTATCAACAAATTTTCTTGCTGCAACCTTCTCATCACTGATGTCAAATATTTTAAGTGTTCTCCCTCTGTCTTACTGAATATCAATATGCCATCTAGATACACTATAACAAATTTTCCTACGAAGTCTTTCAATACTTCATTCATTAATCTCATAAATGTTCTTGGGGCATTTTTCAACCCAAATGGCATGAAAAAACATTCAAAAAAACCTCCATTTGTCTTGAATGTTGTCTTCCATTCATCCCCCTCTCTAATCGTTATTTGATGATATCCACTCTTCAAGTCTATCTTGAAAAAATAGCTTGCTCCACTCGAAAAATCCATCAAATCATCCATCCTGGGTAAAGAGAATCTATACCTAATGGTGATCTTATTAATGGCTCTGGAATCTGTACACATTCTCCATACTCCATCCTTCATCCTTCTTTGGACTCAACATAGTTGGCACTATGCATGGGCTTAGGATTTCTCTGACTAAACCTTTATCCAATAACTCTTGGAATTTATTTTTGACTTCTTCATTCTCTCTAGGTGTCAACCTATAAGCTTCTTTATTTGGTAAAATATCTCCTGGGATAAGGTCAATATGATGGCTTATACTTCTAATGGATGGCAATGAGTGAGGTAACTCATCCACTACTATGTTAGTAAAATTTTCTAACAGTTTCTGGATTTCTTCAGGTAAATATTCCACATAAGTATTTGTAAGGATAACTCTGGGCTTCCTCACTATAACAAATTGTGTTGGATTACTGAGAGGGGGGGTGAATCCATAATATAGAAATTTAATCCTTTTTAACCATATAATCCAAGTGTTATATCAATGTATCATTATCATCCAATAACTGCAGAGTAAATAAGCAATGAACACATGAACAATCATACACATACATAGTACACCAGTGTTTTACATGGAAATCCAAAGTGGGATAAAACCAAATAATGCTTTTTCTTATATGTCTTGAAGAATTACATTCATTGGAAGCACCAACTTCTTTTGTTTTCTAGCTACAACTGGAAGGAGGCTCCAAACCCCTTGTTTCTCAGGCTACAACCTGAGGGAAGCTCCAACTCCCCTATTCTCTGGCTACAACCAGAAGGAGGCTACAACCCCCTATGTTCTCTGGATACAACCACCTATCCTTGCCCCATCCAACCTCCATGAAGTAGAAGTATAATTATGGAACCACTATCACACTATCACTGTGAGATATACCAATGTAAACCTGTACCAATAAACCTGAACCATGCATCAACCTGTAATCACCTTGTACCATAAACAAGTGCATCAACCATGCACCAAACTGTACCAAAGAACCTGTAATCAACCTGTACCATAAAAATGTTTATCCAACCATGTACCAAGTATGTACCAGTCATGTGTAACCTACTCATCAACTATGACTCATCAATATGTACTAACATCATCAACTATACACCTCATGTATGTGCCAACTCATCAACTACTTGTCTCAACCATGTGTTGTTCCTGAGATTCCACTTAAGGCTTAAAAGAGTAATTTCAAGGCATCATAAATATGAATTTGATTTTGAAAGGTGCTTCTTCTTCTGTTAGTTACATAAGATTTAATTCCTCAAATAAAAATAATGACAAAACATGACAAAGGCCGTAATTTGTTGTCTGAGTCGATTAATAAAATCAGATGTTGTGAGGGAAACTTACAAAACTATTAAACAAAATAAGGCATTTATGCAAGATGAATATTATGTTGTTCACAGTAGAAGAAACTAAAACATGCACTCTCGAAAGGATATAAGATTAAACTATCCAAGTAGCTCACAGGTCTTGTATTTACTTACAACAAATACATAAGAAAAATTGTTTGCTTAACAAACAACCGAGTTGATGTGATTACAGTAGCAGTAGTACTAAATTGTAAACACTCACTTATCAAAGAATGGAATAAAAGAAACTAGAAACGTGAAATACGAGAGGAAAACATAAATCAAATTGCACAAAGCTTAGAATCTCTGTCTGAACTTGCATTAATTCTCACAAAAAGATTTTTTTATATCTATTACATTCGGTAAGAATAAACCCTTCTTGAGTCTTCAAATGATGCATTTATACAAAGCGATTCCGACCTTGGTCGGTTGGAATTCTCGTAAATTAAATATTACAAATAAAAACTAAAATGTTTCATTTGCAAAGATCTGTCTCTTGGCTTGCTGGCATAGACATTTTTTCTTCTCGTACTCCAACTCATAAACCAACTGGTCTCTAGTCATGACCTGTGTATCATTTGTTCCTAGACGTACTGGCTTTCCCTTGCTCGATGCACTGAATGCATCTGCCCACGAATTACACTACCAACCTGGAAGGCTCTGCTGTATCATTTTCCTCAAAAGTAGATAACTTCTTTTCTATATGAGGCAACCTTTCTTCCATCCTCCTGGCTTCTAGATATAGATACTGTATTTGTAATCTAGGATTGACTATCCATTTATTCGCTTGAGTAAGGTCAACCTGTTTCAATTGTAGAATTTTGGCCCGAGCTTCTTTCATACATGTCTTGAAATCAAACTGATTTTTTGATATATCAATTTGTCCCAGGGATTTAGAGATATAATCTCTTCCAAAATCTAGTGACTCTTTGTCAAGAGAATATAATTCTTCTTCACAAGATTTCTTCACCTCCCTGGCCAATCTTTTACTTTAAACTATATTATCCTCCTAGGCCTTAAGTATTATATCTCCTCAGGTTTGTTTTGAGAGGTACAATCTGGTGGTCCTGACAACTTCCTGATTTGTTGCTGACAAGACAACTTCTTGAAATGTAACTCTAGCTGCAGTGGCCTCCTTCTCTTTTATGCAAATATTGTTCAAAGAGTGTTCTGCCAATCGATAATATTATTGAATGCATTCTATTTTAGTCAAAAGGATTTGCTGGGATGATCCTAGGTTTTCGTGTTGTTGGCAAATTCAGTGGATAGAATGCAGTGATGGTTGTTGTCATTAATGGAAACAGTAGAGACAGTAGGATAAGAAGGATAAAAGCTCAGGAGGAATAGCCTTGAAGAAAATGCGCACAGCAAAAGCTTACAGAGGAAAAA